>JAOVVB010130271.1:0-12293 GCA_028570985.1 Heterobranchus longifilis | reverse complement strand
TTTGATGTAGATTAAACTACCCAACAGTATATTTAAGTACAGCTGAAATAATTAGTCAATTGACAGATAATTAATTGGCAACTATTTTGATCATTGAAATGATTTTTCATGCTAAAAAAAATTCATGGTTCCACCTTTACAAATGTGAAGATTTGCTTTTTTTTCTGCATACTTTTACTTTTAATAAGTACACTTTCCCGATTACTTGAAATGGAGTATTTTTACTGCGTGGTATCAGGACTTTTACTGAAGTAAAGGATCTGAATACTTCCTCCACCACTGACTATAAACTGAGTATAAATGTATGGCTGCATGGAACGTATATTTTTTTATTTTTACGAAGTACAATAGATATGTGTTGATATATAGCATGAATGCATATCAACTCAACTTTATATCCTATTAAGTGTTTTGTTTCTGGATAATGTAATGACAAATAATAACATGCGCTTTAATTAGCCGACATGAAACTGCCACAGGGCGTTTTGTTTTCGCTCTTGTGAAATAATTGTTTTATTATGTGACTCAGATTGAAAGTAAAACTAGGCTACTGCACCTCTGCAGTAAAAACACACGGGGAAATACCATTTAGAGAGCAACTAATGCCGCGTGTTCTCCACTGGAAGGACATGATGGCGCTGTAGCTATTTTCTAGCTTAACAAATAAAGAACACAGAGAACATTCGTAATGCTAATACATTTTATTTGTTTTTACAATGAAATATTGTTAGTTTTTTAATGTTATCGCGGCTGTGTAGTTTAGAGACTCTGCTGTCTCAGTTTTCTTCTGCGTCTCCGTGACGTCAGACGCCTCCGGGCAGCATCAGCAGCGTGTGGATGGTGGACATGTGTCGGATCCCGTAGGTTGACAGCAGGGACGATTCATCCAGCGGCTCCGTGCGGAACACCATCCGGATGTCATCACCTGAGCAGAAATACACGCAAATTGCGTTGGCATTAAAATTCAGCAGAATTCAACGTAATTATGAGTTGCTATGTTGTAATTACAAATAACAGGAAAAAATTACAAGATGTCTTAATTAGGAGATCAGGCTCTGGTCATTATGAGATCATTACGAGACTACTCCTTTTTTGAAGTACAGAATATGCTTGAACGAGGAACAATTTTCTAAATATATTCAATGATGTGTGGCTTTTCTCAAAGCTATAGAGCTAACGGTAAACAAGGAATGACTTAAATGTGCGCCTTACTGAATCAGGAATTGTGCATGGATGTTGGACATATCATTGACCCCTTGTTTTTTAGCCTAAATGTATACAAAAATAAAATATATAATACATAATAAAGAAGAGAGTCGTTAAACGTACTTAGCCTGAGGTCATGAGCAATTTTCTTTTTGAGCTGCTGTACGGTGATCTTCTTGAGTTGCTCCTCATCTTCACACAGATTGATGATCTTTTCGTCTCCTCTCGGTCCGTTTACTTTCAGCTGGATCCCCATTCTGTTGTTTTCTCTTGTTTGTTTGTTTGTTTGTTTGTGACCACTGCGAGGACTCCGGCGTGTTTGCTCAGACACTAATCATCCTCATGTAATATATCAGATTTTATAAAAGGAAAAAGCTCCCGCCTCTGCGAGTTTGAGCTCACGTGACTTCAGGGAACAGAGGAGGAGGGTTTAAGGCCGTGCAGTCACCTGTCGTTGTTTCACACGGAGGAGTCGACATGGGGAACAAACTGTCAGCCAGGCGCGAGAGGAAACGCCAGAAACGTCAAGGCTTGCGCGAGGAGGAGAGGAGATGTGACTTTGAAGAAACGCGCTCCAGATTTGACGATGAAGAGCAGTTGAGCTCTTATTTATCTGTGGACAGCAGCTGGTCTGAAGAGCAGAAATGTTTTGACCCTCAAGACCCCACTCTCACGTTTGTAGACGGAGAGGATGTTTTGGATTGTGAGTAGCCACATTTCACATTTACCAAAGTTTAACAAAAAAAAAAAAAAAAGGTTTTTGTGATCAAATATTTATTTATTCAAACTTATAACACAAGCCACAGAATCTATTTTGTTGTGTTCTTTGTAAAAGTTCTTAATTAGGCCTATACTGTGGTGCAGTAACTAAGTACATTTACTCAAGTACTGTAGCCGACCAAGGCAAGTTTATTTATAGAGCACATTTCAGCAACAAGGCAATTCAAAGTGCTTTACACAAAACATTAAAGGACATTTTAAAAAGTAGTTAAAAACAGTCATTTAAGGAATGGAAAGTAAAAAAACAACAAGCTGAGATAGATAAAATACAAGAATAAAAGTTACAGTGCAGTGTGACGGTGTTCAAAATAAATTAATCTACTCGCTTAATTCGCGCGAGTTTGGAGGCTGGACTCTTCTGTTGTCATCTCTTCATTCGCAGCGGAAGTTCAGGTATTTCAACTCACGCGATGAGCGACTTTGCGTGATTCGCGCGTCATTGCGCCGCCCAATTCGTGTCATTGCGCCGCCCAACCGGAACACGCGTCTAATCGCGTCTTTACATTGACTTTATATGTAATTCATTCGTGTCCCCGGTGTGTACACACGGTGAGAGATTAATACTTATTTGATCTAATTAAATTCTCAGGTTTACTTGTTGTAATGAAGTGTTTTTAAACTCTGGTATTTCTACTTTTACTTAAGTCAGTGATCTGAGTACTATTTCTAACATTGCCCATCTTTTCATCTGCTTGTATCTCATAGTTTTGTGCGACGACTTCAAGTCTCCCAGAGCGCAGATGTCCTGTGGACATGCTGTCACTCCCATGTCTCTCACCAACTGGTGCCTCTATTTGCTGGAGGAGGTATGCTGTTCGTATCACCTTCATCATGATATTCAAAGATGTGTTTGTGACTCAACTTCTCTGGCAAGATGCGTGGCGTCAGGGTGTGTAATTCAAGAAAAAAAAAAAAACGCTCACCCAGCGTCAGGCTCAAATGAGGTGCTGGAGATGTAGACAAAATCAAAAATGTAAGAAAAGCCATCCGCACGCTCAAATCTGTCAGAGACCTTCTTCAAGGCATAGACAAAATGTCAGGATCTGTAATAAAATAATAATTTTATTGTAAAAATGTAGTTTTAATGGTAAAAAAAACACAAAAAAACATAATGTGATAGACTTATCACCTGATAGAAGAAACTAGAGACCGTGTTGTGATGGATCACACGCAGAATCAGGCCAGTGGTTTAAAGTGGTGGTGGTGGGGGGGGCATCCGGCCCCCTTGCTCGGTCCACACCCATCTTTGAACTCAGCCGTCATTTTGATCTCAACTACACACCTGTAAATCTTTGAGACTGTATCTTGCACAGTTTTTGGGCCATGGACGTAAAGTAGGGGGGGCAGAGGCCCCTTCCCTACATATGGATTTTTAGAAAAACATAATTAAAGGCCCCACGAGGAACTTTAATTTTGTGTTGATTTTAGGGCCCTTTGGACAAAAACGGTAGTGTTTCAACATTCCTCAGTGATGGTATGTCTTCATAATAATAATTCAACAGCAACATATATCTGTGTAGGAAGGCCGACATTATAATGTTACGTTATAAGCCAGTTGTACTAATGTCCACCATGACTTACACCTCATCTGACCTCAAAATAAAAGATCCTGTAGTCTTTCTGTTGTGCTAACATACTTGTAGCAGCATGTTAGCTAACGTTAGCAGCACAAGTATTCAGAGGACGTAACTTCAGAGGACGTGAATTCATATATTGATGTACAATTACGTCTCACAGTGCATTTCATAAATAAAATACAGACATATACATACCTGGAGGATTTTAACCCTTTCAGATCCTGTTAGCAACTAATATTGACTGATGTTTTCACCTGTGCTCGATCACTTTCCCCTTCTAGTTTTTCTGTTTTTTGTTCAATTCTTTCTTTTTCCTTTTTGCTGGTCTTGCCCCAGTATCAGCCATAACCACAAGATATCAGTTAACTTGAAGAATAAAGTTCTGTGAGTCTGGATAACTGCGTCCATGATGTAAACACAGGCACCTCCGTTGTCTGCTCCCGACCCGGGAACATGTATATTGAAATAACTACATAGAAATAGAGCAATGTAGAATCTTTGCACTAGTGCATTTGTTTGCTTATGTAGGTCATATAGAAGGATAGGTAGTAAACTGAGACTGTTTCATAACCAGTCAAATAGTCCTCGTAGGACATTTAAATAAGCAACAGGCAAAGTTTGAAAAAAAAAATAAAAAATCTTAAGTTTAACCTTCAAAACCTCAGCTAACCTCATGAGCCCATCCCACTTTGAAGACAAAAACCAAAATACTGAATCATGTAATCAAAACTCTTTGTATTAATCTATGACCCTCATGGATATCAAAGTAAGAAGCTGATTGTGAAAACAGATTATCATCAGAGCCTCTAAAAGCTTACACTAAATGACTACAGTGTTTATTCTGTGCTTGCAGGCACATACAAATGTCCACATGCATACAAATCTATCAGGCAAGCTAAAACTCACGCATGGAGTTAATGGGGGAACATGTAGCCAAACTCTTCTCACATATTTTACATCCATCCCTTCATCCCTCTTTTTCACTTTCTCCTCTTGATAATTATTATTATCAGTTTTTATACCATTGAATCCCATGTTCTGTCTTTTTGTAGCACGAAGCTCAATGTCGAGGTAAGTGTCCTTAATAACTTGGTTGGAAGGAGCTACAACATGCTCAAGTTGGCCTTAAACCAAACTAATGTGTCACAAAAGAAGAAGAAAAAGTCTTCAGCTCTAGTATCATGTATACAGCTGCAGTGCCCTCAGTGATTCAATTAGATGACACAAAAGGTCAGAATGGTAAATATAAGTACCAAAACATCATATCATTGATGTACAACTTAGAAACAATCTGCTCATTCAATGAATGAAACAAACCATGAAATTGCAATTAAAGTCCACTGCAGACAAACACATGACAAACATTATGAATTATACTTGTGTTGCCATATGTTTCTGCATGAATCATCCAGTTTACATCGCCTCCTCTGCTATGACATGTTTTTATTCCCTGCTTTGCTAATAAAAAAATGTAATTTGAGCTTGTGGACTAGTTTAGTGATTGTGGAGTTTCCTTAATAGAATGGTTAGATATTATTCACTTCCATGCCGAGAGATAGAAAATTAGATTGATACCACTGTTATATCTGTAGGTATACTCTGTGTCCTGACAGTGTCCTGGCTGTGTGTCTCCTCTCAGGTTGTCATGTGACAAGTGCACTGTGCACGCACAAATTGTTGCAAAAACAAACATGTTTGTGTGAAATGCCTCATATGTATTTTGTAGCAAATATAACAAAACAAACTAGAAGGGCCAAGGCCATGCCCTATCTCACAATGTTAACGAAAGTGAAAAATAATTTGTGTATCCGCCCCGTGATTTGGATCCGCTCCAAATGTCACTGGGTTCTTCCCTGGTCCATGTTACACCCTTCCACCAAGTTTCATGAAAATCAGACCAGAAGTTTCTCCGTAATCTGGCTGACAAACAAACCAAACCGAAAACACAACCTCCTTGGCGGAGGTAATAAAGTAATCCCTTCAAGTAATCTATTTTTAAAGACAGTATGAATTTGTATTTTAAAGACACATGTATTCAGAATACCACCAATTTAAACTCTAACGGAATACAGTTAGTCATACTTTGTATTAAAATAAGTTTTAAATACGTAATCCGAATACAAGTATTCCCCAACCCTACACTCAATATGAACCTACAGCAGCTGGGTCTCTATCCTTTAATAAGAAGCAGAAAGGTAAAATAGAACATACAAAAAAACTGCAAAAATGACAATGGAACTCTGAGTATAACTAACTTGGTATAGCTTCAGTTTTCTCCCTCTCTCCAGCCCTTCCACGTATTATTCTTTGCTCTCTATTCTTCGCCACCGTCTCCCTCTTTATCTCCCCCATCTTCTCTCGCAGTCTCCATCAACAAACCTGGTATATTTTTCTGACTCAGCTCCGTCTCTGCTCTGCTCTCTTCAGTCAGACTCTGAGTCTTGAGGTTGTTGATGCTTACTGGTAATGGCTTCTCCAGACTGAGCATTATTCTCAATGTGCTGTGAAACCGCTGGCCAAAGACAACAACGGGCCCCACAAGCTTCCCAAATAATCACTTTGATCATTGCGAGGGCCGCTCTTAATGGCTACTAAATGCTGTAGTGTGGAAAACCTTTGGCATCGGGCCGACAGTTTGATCCAGGAGCGGAGAACCCGACTCTTTTGGATCGAGAAGCAATTGCGTAGTTGGAACTCTGATTTTTTTTTTGCCTTATTTTTTTCCAGAAACAGTTTTTGCTAAGTGTACGTACAGTACATGCTTGTTTTAGCAGCGTACTGCTTTTGATGAATTGACAGTCGGAAGCTGCCCAGTGCACCGCAGTCTTACTGTTCACCACTGAACCTCAAACTGGAGGTTAAATATTCCACCACTGGAAACTCTGGGAGCATCATGATTGATTCTAATAGCTACTTTGTGTAATTAACCTTTTCTGGTGCAGCCACTGTAGGTATAGGACGATATGAAAATTATCCTAAGCTAAAATAATTGCGATTCACACACACTGGAATCACGTTATGTTACATTTTGCTTTGTGGCGAGTTTTTTTTAAGAAACAAATATTTTTATCACATCACAGATAGGACACTGTAAACTGCAGTCAATTTGTAAGGATATTCACGATATTTCTTGAAATACTAGGACTTTTTTTTAATGAAAGAAATATTTTTATTGCATCACAGATAGGACACTGTAGTAAACTGCAATCAATTTGTGAGGATATTCACGATTATCCCGATAATGGAAATTCACCACGATCAACTTATTGTGAGTGTTTTTAGCGCGTTAAAAATCGATTATTGTCCCATCCCTAGCCACTATGTCTGTTTCCACTTAAAGGAAACAGAGAAAACTCTGCAGTGCTGTGATGTGACCTTGCTGTTGATTACTCTTGATAACTAAGCAGAGTGGAGAGAGTTGTTCCACTCAATGCTAAACTAAATGTCTTGTGGCTGCATTTCATTCTGGGGTATTAAACTTACTTTTGGCAGAGAAACTGGTTCAAAGAGTTTATTTTCTCTTGCACAACTGATTTCTTCCATAAATTATTTTGTTTCTTCCATGCTACTGCAGGACAAATGACTTGATATGTATATTCAATATGCATACGTATGGCACATGATGAGCGAGGGGTTTGCTTGCTATAAAATTAGATGTGAAATGTGCAATTCACTGAGGAAAAACGTGTCTTGTTTCAACTTCTAGAATTCTGGTGAAGTGAGATATAAATGGAGACGGTGTAAATAACCGATTATTGCTGTTTGATTGCTAAACTGGTGGATCTATAAAAATATCCTTGCTTGTTGGTTCTGAAACCAAACTGATGACTTGATAATTTACTGTATATGTTGAAAATACAGCACAATTGCAGTACATTGCCAAAAATAGATATCATGCAAGGATGCAAAGAGTACTAGAGCATTTTACTCAAGTACTAGTATGCTACTGTCATGTAGTTTACAAGTAAAAATACTGTAGTAAAATGTACTTAGGCTATACGAAAGTAAAAGGAAGGTTAGTTAAAATGGATTTACTGCTTTACAATGGAAAGGTGGTGGTGGTGGGGTAAAAAAAAAAAGTATGATGATGATATATGAAAGACCCATTCAAGTAAAGAACACATTTAGGCTATAAATATAACATGTCAACATACCCACATCACACCACAGAGCCCACATATCCAAACCAATGAAAGATATGCAGCATGTGCATGGGCCGGCAACATTATCAAATACACAAGCAGAAAAGAGACAAAACTCAAACAACAAATAGGCCTACAAACAGAAAACGCCTATTAAGTTACATAAATTAAATGACCTATCTGACATTTCTTATAGAATCAACAGCAGAATGAAACATCACCAAGCAAGACTCAAAACCAACATGTATAAACAATATAAATGAGTCATCAGCCTAACCTTGCTATCCCAAGAGTGATACAGCATTTATATATATTTATTATTATTATTATTTTATTTTATTTTATTTTATTTTATTTGTGGAACTTGTTTGTATGGGCTATTTGCAGATCTGTTTTATATTTGCAAAAACATTTTTTTTATATTTGTGGAACGTATTCTCGGCCTATATATACACACAGGTTACACATTTACACACGGATTGTTAATCTGTTTACACACAAATATTATTGAAACAAATCTATTTCCATATAAACTCCACAGCGGCTGCAGCCACAAACACACATTTTGAAGCAAAAAGAAAGCTGCACAGTTGCACAACCTGCAGTGCACACAATGCTACGTTGCCTAGCAACGCCGACATTCTCATCAGCTAGCAAGAGCGTGTTATTGTTGTTGCTGTTACTCACCTGTCTGAACAGCTGTGTGTGAAGTCTTGTGCACCGCGAAGTCCAGTCTGCTGCAGGTTAAACCGTTTAACTTGAACTTCCACGGCAGTTAACAGCGCTGCTTAGCCTACTGACAAAAAAGTCCTCAAAGTTTCCAACATGTGGCGCTGAATGAAGCTCTGCAGTCACAGTGTTGTCACAAACAGCAGAAAGTCCTCACACACCTCCTCACCTCCTCACTGAAGCTCCTCGGTGAAAGTAAGAACCGCTGGAGGCATCCGACAACCACGAGCATTTTAGCAATTAGCATTAACATGTTAGCTAACTCCAGCATGCGCCTTGTTGATGACGCAACATCGCAGGTGTGTTTGATTAGTGTCACTGCGCGTGCCCGCCGGGTGGCGCGTTAAAGCTGCGCCCCCTTGTGGCCGCAGACTGCACCAGCAGCTACAGACAGGCGGACACACACACCTTCAGCAGATTACCTGTTGCAGCTGCTGGTTTATTTCCTGTTTTTAGTTCCCTCTCACAAGACTTTTTCTTGAAAAAAAAAAGTTTTTCCTCTGTAACAGATGCGACATAGATGTAGCGAAGAAGGCCTACTTGAGATAATAATAATAAAAGTAAAATTCCTATTTAAACAAAATACTCAAAAAGTTTGTTATAGTAACAAGAGTAAATGTAATTTGTTACCTCCACCCCTGCAAAACATGTTTGCAAATTTACAGTATTTACACATCCAGCAGACACAAACATTCATGTTTCTGCCCACCTTACGAATGTACATTAAAGGTCCCATATTATGCTCATTTACAGGTTCATACTTGTATTTTGGGTTTCTACTAGAACATGTATATATACTTTAATGTTCAACACATTATTGTTTTCTCTGTTTGAATATACCCTCTGTATGAAACACTGACGCCTGCCTCTTTAAGCCCCCCTCTCAAAAAAAGCCCAGTCTGCTCTGAGTGGTCAGTGTTTCCAGGTCTTCTGTATCTGCTCGGCATCTCTGCACCATCACTGCCGCCGGGGAATGACTGTAACGGCACTGTAGCTGCACTCTCTACCTATATATAGTATAGTTGTGACATCACAACCTTAAGGAAGTCCTGATGGCTCGTTTAAAGGCACAGTTTCTGAATCTGGACTGTGTGCATTTCTCTGTGGATTGAGCGTTTTGATATTTTCACAATATTTATCTGCTTTATTTTTTTTTAAAAAGGACATGGAAATCGAACATTTTACAATATGGGACCTCTCCATTCTGCTCTGTGTTTGTCTCGGGCTGCCACCTCTTACTCGATCAGTCGACTAAGTTTTCTTTAGTCGATTAGTCTTTTTTTTTATGCTTTTGTTCTCATGCTCATTTCCAAGAAATTTATGAGCACATCTCTGGTACACACAAGACTAAAAGTGGTGTTTTTGCATGATTTTCAGAGTTTTACAGATCTGTTGATTAAATCAACTAAGCAATTAGTTGACAAAATCATATGAGTGTTAGTCGACTAAGAATTACTCTATACCAACTTGTCTGGCTGCTGTTTTTTTATTTATCTACCTTTTAGCTGACCTGAAAACTGTTAATCAGAAGTGTGTGTTTCTTGGATAAGTCCAGTAAAAGCAGCACAGATGGATGGTGATAAGCTTGAGATTGCACATAATATGAAATTATTGAGCAACCCTCAGTGAGAAGTGGACATCTTGAGCCAGCACCGGACATATGTGAGTAGTTAAATTGCTTCTGGCACCTCTTTGAGTGCAGTGACTGAAAACAAAACAGCAGGGTGAGCGAGAGCGAGAGACTTCATGAAAAAAAAGTGCTGAGTAAGGTGAAGGAGCACTGAGTTGTAAAAGATGAGAAATGAAAAGGGGATTGAATTGTCAAGTGCAGAGATTTGTTTTATTTTCACTGGAATCGTTGTGGATTATTTGCTTTAATAACAGCGTAGTGATGCAGAGGCTTTCTCCTTAGTGACCTTTTTTTCTCTTCATCTTTCCTGAATCTGGCTCCAAAAAAAGGCTACACCCAGTTTGTCTGTCTCGTCCTCCCACTACTCGTCTAACACTCATCACATTCTCAACTCAAATCCAGTCTCTCTGCGCCTGTTTGCATAAAGTCTCCAAACCACATTGTTTTCAGCCAGTCGTCCACTTTCTGTCACTGCTCTCCTGTGAATTATTCGTATGCAACTATTCTGCATAAGCTTTCAGCGGCAGGAAGTAGTATGACGTCGACATGGTGCTGTGAGGGTGTGGAGGTCTGTTGTGGAGGGATGTCTGCTCTCAACACCGGCAGAGTGCGTTCCAGCAGTCAGGAGGTCATTTGCTATCTCGGCACCAGTGGTGAGTACTTCTGTCATTTCAACACTTTGGCCTAAAGTGAGATATATGGATGGACTGTCATGAAATTTAGTAAAGACATGCATTGCTGAGAGGACAACGAGTAGTAATGCACTGTAATTCGATTCGTACATAAACCACGTAATTGTAAGACATGAGGCCCGGGTTTTCGTGTCCCGAAATCGAAGTCAGTATCGCCTCAACAAACCAGTACGCAGCCAGTGTTGACCAGGAGACCCGAGTCCATTTGAAAATAAACGTCAAAGTTGTTATTTTTCAACTCCGTTCCTTAGTCATGTGCCAT
This sequence comes from Heterobranchus longifilis, assembly GCA_028570985.1. Lineage (NCBI taxonomy): Eukaryota > Metazoa > Chordata > Actinopteri > Siluriformes > Clariidae > Heterobranchus > Heterobranchus longifilis. The sequence goes on along the minus strand of JAOVVB010130271.1, from coordinate 1,275 downwards.
CCAAGGTCACGTCCTAGGTCACGACGTAACTGTGTCAAGTATTTTTTGTGTTTTTGTGTGTGACCGCTGTATCTATAACACGGAAGAAGGGATTTTAATGCAATCCCAGTGGGTTTTTTTTTACTAACCATACCAAGTCGTTTTGTTGCCTCAACCTACCGAAGTAGTCCCGTTTCACAATGTTAATCACAAAGTTAATGATGACAGAAAACACAGCGGAGGGCAGAACACGCATGTGTATAAAACAGGCGGAACACACGTGTTTAAAATGGGCGGAAAACAAGTTTGATATCATACGAACAACATATATTTTCATATTATATTATACGATCTGTAAGGCGGCACGGTGGTGCAGTGGTCAGCCCCGTCGCCTCACAAGAAGGTTCTGGGTTCAAGTCCACAGTCCAAAGACATGCAGGTTGTCGACTCTAGGTGTGAATGTGAGTGTGAGTAGTTGTCTGTCTCTAGTGTCAGCCCTGTAATCGACTGGCGACCTGTCCAGGGTCCCTGCCTGCACGGGATTGGCTCCAGCCCCCCCCCCGACCCTGTAAACCAGGCATGTCCAAAGTCTGGCCAGGGGGCCATTTGCGGCCCTCAGAACGATGTTAAATGGCCCTCGGCTTGTCTCTCAAAATATACTACATGTGGCCCGCCACACAATATGAATTAATCATCTGCATTTTTTCCTTTCACCTTTATGATAACAATACTATCATACAGTTTGTAGACAAGTAGGAACTATGCAGACGGAACTGTTGTACAACTGCAGTACAATTGTATTGTATGAGTTTTGTTTGTTTTTTCAAATTATTTGATGCGAGAAGCATGGACTAAACTAAAGGATCAGGTTATAGCACATTCTTATTGTGATGCTATTGTGATAATTGTGCTGTGGATTATTATGATGCAATAAAAAATATATCAGGCTCGACTGAAGACATCTCTGAGAAATTGTAATTGGCATTTCTCACTTTTATTATCTGTACTAATGAATGAATATTTTATTTTTATTCACACAACCCATCCGTCATGGGATTATTCACATTAATCAACACCAAACAAAACATTCTGCCATGTTAACCCACCGTCATACAAACACAAATATCAACCAAGCATAAATATACGAGACTGTCTCCCATCGGAAAACAGCAGCAGGTGTCGTTTGACATTTTATTGTCAGGCGGCGCCCTCTAGTGTTCACAGATATTATGGTACAAGGAAAGCAGGAAGTCATGTCACGTGTATTTAGAGCGATAAAAAGGTTTAGGGCGGGCG
>JAOVVB010130262.1:0-12293 GCA_028570985.1 Heterobranchus longifilis | reverse complement strand
TAATTTCATATCTCGATAACGATATATATCACAATATAGCATGTTTTCTGGTAATATTTAATAAATAAATAGTCTGTCATAACCTATTTTTTTATACTCCTCCTGTGTGAATTAAATACACACTGACATTTGTTACACATATTTGGTGCTAAATGTAACCACTTATGACCACGTGAGAATTTATAGAATAAAAAAAATTCATACATGATATTCCAATGGTCTAAGAGAGTCCATAATATTAATAAATGTCTCCCAAATTCAAACTCAAAAGATGTTATAGATGACACAGAGCAGCAGATTATTCAGAACTGAGAACACTAATAGAATAAAGCTCATTTGGGTATAAAAAAGAAAGAAAGAAAGAAAAAAAAAACAGTCTGTGGGTTCATAAAGTCTCCCATTCGTTCTCCAGACTTTTTTATGACATCACAAGTTTGAGACTTACTTCTCCGGTTTGCTGAGAGAGTAGCTCATGTTCACAAATACTTATTGAACTTTCATAGGCCACGGAAATAACATATTGGACTTTTTAATTTAGATGAGGTTACCGTTTAAGACACCAAGACAATTACAATAATTACAATAAAAAAGATAATTACAATTCCCCCTCTCTGGGGATAAAATGGAATGAAAAATGTCTGAAAATATTGCCACAGTTAGGGGGCCAGAGGGGAGGTCCAGGCTTAATATTACATTTTTATTGCCTCTCTCGCTAGTATTGTAAATACATAGAAGGGGGGGGGGGCTGTAGAATTTCATCACTTACAGTTACAGCTTGTCTTGTGAAAATCACGTCCCATCAGCAGAACATCTTTAAACACTTTCTGTATTTAGTTGTCCTTCTTTTCATGGAGGTTTATGTGTAGGCCTGCATTATTGTACCTGGATTCATAGTCCACCTGGTCTCCCATCTCAGTGACGCGACTGTTGCGGTGCTTTCATGTTTGCTGGTGTTTTCATCTTGCAGTTAACTCACCTGGTCTCTGAAACTTCATTGTCTCCACGCCTTGTCGTGAATCCGTTGTTTGCTGCATTGTTTTCTTGAATGTCCTGCTCGGTGTCAGCCCGGAAACCTTTGAATTCCGCTCTGAAGTCTTTCATTTCTCCGAAGATGGAGTCTTTCAGCTCCGCAATTAATGGTTTTGTCTGACAGGTGTGCTCCTTTGTTTGCGCGCGGTGTTCAAATCAGATCTGTTTTCTTGTTCCCGTCGCTTCTTTGGTCTCAGTCATCCCCATCAAGTTTGCTTTACTGCACGCTTTCTTTCTTTCTTTTTTATTAAAGTTTACTTACTTGCCAACTAGGCCTATTTGGGGTTTTGAGGACAAGTTTCATGTTTCAAAGTGCCACCGCCATTGATCACATGACCGGAGACGTTTTTGCGACATTTTTTGACGGCATGACGTTTTTGCAGCATTTTCTGACAACATCAGTCTTGTATAAAGTACTTGAAAGCGATACTTGAGTAAAAGTACAAGTATCTTACCAGAAAATGACTTTGGTTGAAGTTAAAGTCACCTTTTAGAATATTAATTGAGTAAAACTCTTAAAGTATCTGATATTTACTGTACTTAATTATCAAAGCAATTTTCTGATATTAAATGTACTTAAGTATTGGAAGATTAAAAAAAAGAGTTTTTTTTAAAAGTGAGCGCTTAGAATTTTGATTATGAACTTTATTGTGGCTTCCTTACAACAAAGCATAATATTCAGGGTTTCCACACCCCAACATCAAATTCAAAGACTTTTCCAGGACTTTCCAGACACAATTCCCTCAAATTCAAGGACCAAACACGGCATATTTATCTATATAAAGAGAAAAGGGGCTCATTGATCCGTGGCAATAACTGTCAGGGCCTACATCACTGAATTATTTAAATAATAAACAACTGAGAGGGTTGCAGTAATGAGTTAGGACTTTACAGAAGCTCACAGACAATTAAAAGAGAGAAGCTTCTGAACACTACTCAACCATGCTCTTTTTAATGACATACAATGACGTTTTTGAGGCATTTTAGACGACAAACTATAGCCTATGGAAATGAAAAAAGTCATAGTGTAGCATGTCAAAACAAGTGGAAAAAATCATAGTATAACATGTCAAAAATAGTGGGAAAACGTCATAATATAGGATGTTGAAAAAAGTCGGGAAAAGTGAAAAAAAAAGTCATAGAATAGCATGCCGAAAAAAGTCAAAGTTCAGCATGTTTAAAAAAAGTTTTTAAAAAAGTAATTGCATGCATTAAAAATGGATAAAAATCAGTACAGCATTTTGAAAAAAGTCTAGCATTTTTCAATGAAAAAGTCATTGTATAGCATGATGAAAAATGTCATGGGAGAGCAAGTCAAAAAAAGTGAAAAAAGTCAGTAAAGCATATCGAAAAAAGTGGAAAAAAGTAATAGTATTGCATGTCAAAAAAAAAAAAAAAAAAAGTCATAGTATAGCAGGTAGGAAAAAAGTTTAAAAAGTCATAGTATTGTATTTTGAAAAAAGCATGATGGAAAGTTTAAAAAGTCATAGTATAGCATGATAATAAAAAAAGTCAGTTTAGTTTGTTGAAAAAAGTGATAAAAGTCATAGTATAGCATGTTGAAAAATAGTGAAAAACTTCATAATATAGGATGTTGAAAAAGTCAAAGTTTAGCCTGTTGAAAAAAAGCGATTGTATAGCATACATAAAAAGGGATAAAAACAGTACAGCATTTCAAAAAAAGAAGTCTAGCATTTTAAAAAAGAAGAAGAAAAAAGCCATAGTAAAGCATGTCAAAAAAAGTGGGAAAAAGCAATAGTATAGTTTGTTTAAAAAAAAAAGAAAGTCATAGTATAGCATATCAAGAAAAGTGGGGGAAAAAGTCCTAGGATAGCATGTCAAAAAAAGTCATCGTCTAGTAAGCCTATGTGCATACTTACATACAAACCCTTGCTAATCAATTATGCATCTGGGCATTTCTCACATACACAAAATCCCCTACATACTTATTTTACATCATACTTAGTATGAATAGAAACATTTTGTGTGGCCCCTGAATGTGACATGATGCATTATATTTTAATAATCTGTGGTCCATTTCAATACTTTCACTTTCAGTAGCTTACATTTAATACACTACTCGGATACTGTGTCAAACTGCACTAACAAGCGTCTGTCTGGTTACGAATGACAACTTGTAGAAAGCGACTGGTTGCATGGCAACCAGTGGCACCTGTAGTTTCACAGGAATTATGTTCTGTCATCAATGCTGACACTGTTAGCTAGTTAGTGATCTCAGTGGACAAGTTTAATGTGAAAGTGAGATGGAAAATATATTTGTGTGCACTTTTCCTGTGCGACCCTCAATCATATGCTGGCTCCGTAAATTGTCTCTTAGTCATCGAAACTTTGCGAATCCCTGGTTTAGAAGATCGATACCACTCATGTATGTGTATTTAGTAGCTAGAGTCGAGAGGCAATACAGTATTGCTTAGCATAACATTTTAGCATATATTTTCACCTGCTCAGGAACTACAGATGGAAATTAGCTAATAACTAAATCTGGTACAAAACATAATTTCTTTTTTTGAATTTTGCCCCATTTTCTCCCCAATTGTACATGGCCAATTCTCCCTGCTAAGGTGTCCCGGTCGTTGCTCCACCCTCTCTGCAGATCTGGTGAGAGTTGTAGACGAGCACATGCTTCTTCCGACACGCGTGAAGTCTCCAGTTGCTTCTTTTCACCTGACAGCGAGGAGTTGCACCAGCAGGACGTAGCACGTGGGAGGATCACGTTATTCCCCCCCAGTCCCCCCCCCGACCGACCAAGCCGGAGGCAGCATGGGGGTTCGAACCTACAACCCTCGTGTTGGTAGGCAGGGAATCTACCACTGCCCGTACACCCCAAAACATCATTTATTTTCTTTTTGAGACTGATGCATTTTTGTTCATTGGTCTACATGGTTCCTGATATAAAAAAAAACTAAACTAAAGACTGGAGGCCAGGGGGCCTGGCTTTGTCCAAAGTTCTAAATTATACTTACCAACACTCACTATGTTATATCTAATTGATTTAATTTGTTTAATCCATGCACAAACAAAAGTGTAAAAACATCAATTAGTGGTTTTCCTGCCGGGCACAGAGACTTCCCAGAGTCTTGTTGTAATCATGAGGTTGCCAGGCAACCAGTGGAGTACACAAGTGATGAGTGCATGATTAAACTGATGTCACGAACTGCACGCAAGTTGAACCGCACTACAAAAATGTACATTGCAGGCCGTGAGAGAATCCATTTATTGCTGCTATTCCATTGAAATGACTTGATTTTGTTTGAAAATGTCGCTGTTGTAGAGTGTGACTTCTTCAACACTGCAGTCACTGGAAGCACTGCGACATGTGTGAGTACAACCACAGTACAAATATTCTGGCACTCATTCAGAAAGAAACACCAAAGACCCCATCTGTAGCTGTTGAACATTTATCTGTAATTCTGCATAATCTTGTCAATTCACCAAAACATCTGAAAGAATATTTAAGGCTGTAGAATAGACTTAAATGATACAAAAATCTGGGCAACAAAGACGGAATCAAAGAATTAAGTTAGTATGCTAAAAATACAAAATATAAAATTTCATACTTAAAAAAAAATTATACCTTATCAAATGCTGTTTATTTATTTACAATGTCAATAAAACACCTCAAAATGAATACAGTTCAGGATTGAGCCTTTAAGAAACTCTCATAAATAAGAAGTTCAGATATGAACAAAGTAGTCTCATTTCACATTTAAGTTGTTTTTTTTTTTAACTCTCCCATTTGATTTTCCTGCTAAAATGCTAAAATGGTCTTTCAATATTCTGTCCTAAAAGAAAAAAAATAAGTTCAACGAAAAGCTTTGATACAGACGTTCACCAAGTGGTTCAAGGAAAAGGTTCAGCTTCCACTCATGAGATGAGGATTTTCATTGGAGCCCCAAAGCAGACCAGCTTAGCATATACATTTTCATTTTCATTTCATTTACTTGTACATGACAGCCTTGGCTGTAAACTCTGGTTCCAAATGTAATGACGCAATGAATGATTTGCGATATTAGAGGGAATGATCATTTTTACATGATTATTCTAATTTTCATTGAAAAACATAATAAAATGGTGTGATTTTTGCGGGGAAACACGGATGCTTTCTTAAATCTGGAGAATGTGATGCGTAGGCTGGAACATCTCTGCAGCACCACAATATTTAATTTAAAAATTGTATTTTGACACGCGTTTATGAAATATTCCGCCTCCTGCGATTTGAAAATTGCAGTATTACGATTTCGATAAAATTCAGATTAATTGTTCAGCCTTAATATACTGGATCCACTTATTTCTAACAATCAGAAGATCTCTAAGCTGGAGAAGCAGAGCGATGCCTCACAGCTGGACTTGTTTTAAGCAGCAGGAATCAGTTGTTACTCCTGTGCTGCATTGTAAACTGCTGATCTGCTTGTGGAGCTTGTTTGACATTTTTTACATTTTTCGTGAGGGCTCTGCAGGGAGAGGCATTATAAATGAGGATAAATCCAACGCTGACCTTTGGGCGAACTGTTTTTGAGGCAACCTCATCCTGCGCTGATCTGCCCTGGGGCTCCTGCTGCTGAACTGGAGCTCTGAAACATTAGCCCGGCTGAGTCTTGTCCTGGGGAATTACCGGACCGTCACAGCAGCAAGTGCTCACAAACACATTTTACAGCCGTACAACCAAAACCCAATCATTTAAATCGGCTTTAAAAGCTCCGGTTAGCAATCATTCAAAAAGCTCACAGTGAGGAGGTGAATTAGCAAGACCAACGCTAAAGGCCACTTGCTTTTTTATCTTGTTCCCTGTCACCATCTCCATCATCTCCACTGGAAGAGTTTTCTATTTCTGGCTGATAAAAAAGAGGAGATTCTGAAGCAATGGCAGTGCAGTTCAAAGTAATAAAGCAAGGGCTGAAATGCCTTACAGCTCAGAAATATCAACTCATTTATACATACGTATATGTGATTTTCTCCAACCCCCACACTTTTTCTCTCACACACATTCCAGGTTCATTACCACATCATCTTCAGGACTTGGGAAGTCATCCACACTAATCCAATAACAGCCGGAAACCACAGTGGGACTCATCTTTTTTTGTTTTGTTTTTCCAGTGCAATTCATGGGTCTCTCCTTCAGTCCTGCATCATATCGTTCCATATGGTTCTGCTTGGTCCAGTTTCAATTCCCAGTCTAGTCAAGACAAGAGAGGCCGCATCAACAATGGTCCAGTCCAGTATAGTATACGATCTAATAGAGTCTGTTCAGTCTTGTGCAGTCAAATCTAGTCCTCTTCAGTCCAGTTTGGTCAACTCCAGTCCAGTATCGTCCACTTCAATTCTTTTGCTCGGCCCTGGACTATAAAAACTCTACATAGTTTTCTGGTATCAATCCTGTACGGCCGTCCAGAGTCCCTTCCAGCCAGCCGGGCTCCCTGGAGGCATGAACTGTCGAGAGAGAAAGACACATTGATTTAGTTTAAACATCCCATGGAAAAACAGCCATAAATATGTGGCACTTAAAATGATAGTTTGGATGTTTTGAAGGGGGTTGTGTAAGGTACTTATCCACAGCCAGTGTATTACTAGTCTGGCTGGGTATGTAAGCAGTGTCGGCATAAAGTCTTAATACTTCTGCCAGGAGGAGACCCCGGCCTATAACTACTGAATATCTAAGCAATGTACTGCTGTGGACGGGGCCACACAACAAAATGTATTTTAACCACCTAAAAAAAAGACCACCTAAAAAATATAGTAAAACTATATCAGTTTAAGTTTAAGCTACATTTAGAATATTTTCACAGCTTTACCTTGCCGTCAGACAGCCCTTTATGACGAGGAACTGACGCCATGATATCGCTCTCTTCAAAGCCACCCTTTGACAAAAACATCATTTTACCTCGTAATTTTGCGTCCTAACCCTTTAAAAACACCAAAGTCACGCAATAACACAAAACAATCGAGGCAGCGGTAGACCAGCAACTCCCACGTTCTGCAAAGTAAAATCACTGTTTTTGTCAAAGGTGGCTTTGAAATAAATTACTTAGCTTCCGTGTCTGTCTGCCTGTTTTTCCAAACTGGGGACGTGCCGACCGCCATCTACACTGACCTCATACAACCTCATACAACCCCATTTCAAAAGATCCATTTAAACATGTGGACAAACACGTGCAGATAGTGTGAGAGAGAAGGGGTGGAGGAATGGGGATTAAGATACAGATGCCAATAACTGAGAACTGGGCAGTCAACAGTTTCACATGTTCCTCATTATCTAAGTGTTTCATATCTAAATATTTTGAGCGGACATCTTTGGCAGCAACATCACAGAGTAATAGCTGCTAATAAGTGAGTATGAAATATGGGTCTGGGCGAGATATGTCAACTCCAGACAGGGGTGTTTCCTACTGTATCAACTATTCTCATCAACAGTAGATGAGGGTGAGACCTAACTCATAATGGGTATAAATCATTAAAAGCCATTGAGTCTACTGAATTATTATTGAAATGGTTAGGTAACCGCATGTCATGTGTCCCTGTCCCCTCGACACAGTTGTGGTGTTGAATTGGATCTTGTGTCTGCAATGCTGGTCAGCTTGGCTGTTCATCAGAAAAGTGCATTAATGCACTTATGTTTTGATTTTGGGAGAATATATGTTATATTATGCATATTTGACATTCCTTAAACCAGTTTAATTGATTTTGCTGGTCACTGGGGGGAAGAGAAAGAAGCTGTAAACAACATTGAAATATTATGGACTTATAAAGTTGATAGGGGCAACATACAGGCAAAGAGTCATGTTTCTGGCCACTTGACAAATGTAAGTCCAACATTCACTCTTCTTTTAGCTCTGTTTTGGTCTCCACCATCTGAGGTGGGGTTGTAGTAGGTACTCTACCTACAGTAGATGGCTGTTGGCACGCCCCCAGTTTATGTAAAATCAGTTTATGTGTACGGCATATTAAGAATATTTTCATCTTTTTTTTTAAGACAGCCCTATTTAAGTTTACGAGGGGGGAACTGTTGTCTATGCTCTTGTCAAAGCCACAAGACTCCATTAAGAAAAACAGTAATTTTATCTTGCAGAACAGGAGGTGTTCCTGGTCTAAAATATTCAAAATATAGCATACACTTAAACTGATATTGATTTTTTGTTAAGTGGGCCTTTCTTTAGGTGGCTGCTGAGCCCATCCACAGCAGTACATTGTTTAGCTTCCGTGTGTGTGTCCTCCTGTCTGCTTTTCCAAACTGGGGGCGTGCGACCGCCATCTACTGTAGGTAATACACTGACTATGGGAAGTACCTCATACAACCCCACTTGAAAATGTACTCCTGAACTAAATGCAGGCACTGTAGCATACAGTGGGTTTCTGTCGACTGGGTGTGACGCAGGAAGACGGGATGCAAACACGGTAGGTACAAGCTGTAAATAATAGCAAGTTAAAACTGAAGTTGAGTTTATAACAAGAAATCTGCAGGACATGTCCAAACAGCTCTCCTGACTAATACTGCAGGGCTTGACATGTATGAACTACAATAGCACCAGCAGTTTTGAGGAAGCAACATAATGGAGCTAATTGTGTGTTCCTGTGGTGTGCAGTATATTGTAATGTTTTGGTTAAAGATCCACAAAACAAGAAGACCTCTGGCAAGATATGGCTAAAAAACAGGAAGTTGAAAGGAACATCGCTGCAGAAGTAAATTGTGTGTTCACCACATTTTGTCCTCACAGGGAATTTAACTCACAAATGCAGCAGACCGTGCTACCACAGAGCTGCATCAAAGAAAGACGCTAAATGTGAACTTAACACGAGACATAAGGTTTTTATCTGTCTTTGTTTTCATGGATCTGCCTGATTTAAACATATGCAAAAAAAAAATTATAATAAAATTAAAAAAATAAACTTCCTTTGGAATCAGTTTGTGCAACAAAGCATGAATAAAAACTGTGGTATATTCCAGTGATTCTTAAAGTGTGGTCTGTGGCACTCTGATTCATTAATCCTGAGGGGGTCCTTAGCTGAAAAAAAAAGATTGAGAACCTCTGGTATATTTTGTGCAACAGCTAAGATTAAAACACATTAATACATTGTATTGTAACAGTATTCTCATGACTGCTAAAAGGGCATTATGAGGCTGCAGTATGAGCTCCGTGGGGACAGCCATGAGCAGACCGGGGTGTTGAGACACCCCTGCGGGGATTACATGTCCCAGAGGTCACATTTTGACCCAAAGGGCTCCGATGACACTGCCCTGCGTTACACAACCTTCAATAGTCTTAACGCAGCTAACTCTATTTAGGGTCGCAGGGTCATGTGTCATCTGACATGACCAAAAAAAAATCAATCCCTACCATTCCTGAATGTGTGTGTGTGTGTATCCGTTGCAGATTTTCCCTGCAGGACTTTACAATGTTCCATGATAACTATTAAGATAACGAGTGAAGCCGCATAAGTACTGCCTAAGTAGTTTCATTATCCTTAAATTTGTACAAATCTGGTCTTCATTAGGAGAGTTGCGCCAAAGAAAACTGTGAGCAGATAAATGTTATTTATAGTTTGGTGCTTGTGGCTGGAGAGGACACTGAGACTGTCTGTCTGAGGGGAAAGGAAAGAAATAAAAGAAAGGAAGCCATTCAAAAATAGAAATAATATTTTCAATACTTTCCTGTGTCCTTTGTGCGTGTGCGTGTAAGGTTACTTTCATATATATACTTGTTTTTGCCCAAAGCAAGGCAAATGACTCCTCAGATCTGAAAGATATTAAGTGCTTGGCTGCGTGCAAAAGCAATGCATTGCATATAACTGCATCTGTTACACCCCAGTCTGCCTGCCAGCCTCTAATATTCTCTGGAGAAGTGTGCAATAGGAGCAAGCGCCCAGCCAAGCTTACTTTAAAGCCAGGTGTTGGATAAAAATACACTTACAATAACAAACGGAAAAATATATCTCACCCTATGGATTCAGGCTCCCAGTAATTAACTGCAAGGTGTCAACCTTCCTCTTTCTCAAACATAGGCATTTAGAAATTAGCATTTAAAAACCCTGACGGTATGAATTTTAATACTGTCAAAAATACAGACGCTCCTCTTTATACAGAGATGCTGCATCGCGTGTGTATTCACGGGACTCGTTTTGGAGCTGTTGTGGAAGTCCCAGATACGTCTGAAAACTAAACGGCGTCGTGTCTGGATTAAAAACATCACCCAGAGGAACACACAGCTCAGTGAATTTCACTACTTTCTTCAGAAAGTAATGTTACGTCTGGATGACTGCCGGTTCCAGCGCTACTCCAGGTACAGATTATGATTTTTAATTACAATAAACGGCTCAAAAGTACACAGAAATGAGTACAGCATGAGGCGGATTTGTAAAAAGCATGAATTAATGCTTTATCACGTCTGTCCACAAGACAACAAGCAAACAACGTTTAAAATGTTTGTTTTCTGAATGGAGTTTGGAGGGCACGATGGCGGCTGCTACTCCAGCGGTATGAATCCAAAATAAACACATGTTGCTGTGATATAACTGCGATAAACGGATCAAAAGTACACTGAGATATCTATATCATGATGAAGATTAGTAAGTAAGTATGAATACATGTGTTGTCAGGTCTGTCCACAAGTAAACAACTTTTAAAATGCTTGTTTTTTTTTTAATGGAGGTCAGATCCATCAAGATTTTGCCACACAAAGATTTTTTTTCCACAAAATGGCAAGATGGTATGAAGGTATGAAAAAATAGATACCCTACACTTTACTAAAGGAAAAAAAAAAACTTTGGAGAAATTACAGGGAACCTTTTAATTTTATTATAAAAAATGGAAATATAATAAAATGGTGTTCCAGTTATCATTTTTGGAGTGAAATCCCTCGACGACTTGGATACATTTAAACACATTTTCAACCCCAACAATGAAATCCAACACCAGGGCTCAATGAAGTCCAGCCAAGTCCCCAGGCTGACTTTTTTGTTTTGACAGTAATTGTTTTTTTCTTTTTTTTCAAACACAAACCCACATTCTTTCCTTTTTCCTTTCTGCTGTCAAGTCCAGAGGCTGACTCACCGTTCTCAAAGATGGTCCCAGCGATGAAGGACAGCTCGGAGTTATGCTCTGCCTTGCAGGCATACAGCGCTCGAGCCTTCCTGCCCGCAATACTGCAGACAATCAGAGAGTGAGAGTGAGACAGGAGGTTATGGGCTGATTCAGGGGGAAAAAAAAAACCCAGACAGCTTTCACTTTGAAACAATGGATAATTCAGACACCTTGAAACCAGACACGTTATTACTTTATACGTTTTTATACGCTTTTATAAGCACCAAGTGGCTACATTCACAAATGATAAAAGGATGTTTTCTTCTTTACAGAAGTGGTCTTTCTTGGACTGTAATGGTTTTCCAGTTCTAGTGTTTGCCTTTTTATTGGACACAATGGCCATATATTTATAAATGCTATTCTTAAACGTCATTCTTTTATATTCCTCAGAATCAGGGTCTGCTGCAGAATCTGCTAACTGCCATGCAGAGGGTGGTGGTTGAAGGAAAGGCTGCGGTTTTTGAATGTGCAAATCCAACCCAACTGGCAGAATAAATGTTAGCATTGTAGGTTTCTGCAAACCACGGATATTTTATGTCATATGTCACATGTAACGTATATCAACGTGAGCTGGTAAAGCGTATAAATAGCACTTTTACGTCCAAAACGATGACGTTTAGGCAACAAAACTAGGTGGTACGTTTCGGCAAAACAACATGGTTTGGGTTAAAATAAGGATGTTTGTTATGCAAACTACGTAAGCAATGTAAACAACAAGTTTAGTGTCCTAAACCCTGGTTTTGGCAGCCGTCTCACCAAGGTTACACGCCATCCACCGCCCCCTCCTCCTGATGAGAAACTCATATACATGTGATCTGAACTACATCATCACTACATTATGAAACATACAAATGTTACATACTCGTAGTGTGCAGAAACGTACAATGCAGAGATTTTATACGGCCGACTGGGCTGTGAAAAGCAGCAGCACCAGAACACCTGAAGCACTGCAGGTCTGTGTGGCTGCATTGATCCACCGAGGAGCAATTTAGCTTTTAAATTCCCTCCTGTCATTGGAAAGGTCAGAGGTCATGGTCCGCTATATGATGTCTCCTTGAAGCTTGTGGCCTTTGGGTTAAAGAATAAAATAAAAGCCAGGCACTGCCCCTCCCTCGCGGGCAGCCCCACAACACACACGCACGCACGCACGCACGCACGCACCCACCCACGC
>JAOVVB010130241.1:0-12294 GCA_028570985.1 Heterobranchus longifilis | reverse complement strand
CACTGTGCTGTGGAGATAGGTCTGGCTACGTGACACTACTCCTGGCCTGCTCGATTAATCTGGTAGCTGGTGGATGTCAATTACACTCCGTCTTTGTCTCTCTCGATATCCTGATTGAGATCGACTGGGAGTTAATGCAATATCTCTGAAGCTATCCAACCTCAATATCAATTAAACGACCAGACCAGTTTGAGATATGGGAATGTCAGAGAAGGTCACCGTGTCTTTAATTAAAGTGTGTGTGTGTGTGTGTGTGTCCTCCAGTGGAGAATCAGGGGCAGGGAAGACGGAGAGCACTAAACTGTTACTTCAGTTCCTGTCGGTGATGAGCCAGAACTCCGCCGGGACCGCTCCATCAGAGAAAAGTACACGAGTGGAGCAGGCCATCGTACAGAGCAGGTACACACTTTCCCCTTCCTTTACTATTACACACACAGCTGTTTTTAAGAGTTTTTGGGACAAATCTGAGGTCAAGTCTGAAGTCATTTCCTTAGAGAGACGTTGTCTCTGTCTCCTGTCCAGGGACTGCAGATGTAAATTAGCTTATAGCTAACTCTGGTACAGCTGAGAAGCTGTGCACTGTCCCTGTCAAATAAACACATAAAATAAAATGAATAAAATATATTTGAAATATGTCCAGGTCAAGTTTCAAAAGTTTTGCAAATGTAAATTACTGAATAAAGTAATAAAAAGTGAGTCTTTAAGCTCTCTGCATCCTGTCAGAGCTGCAACTAACAATTTTTTTTCATTATCGTTCAACCTGGTGATTATTTTTGATTCATGTTTTGGTTCATAAAATGGTACAAAAACTGCCTGTTACAGTTTCCAAGGAGACATATTCTGATGTCTTATTTTGCCCAATTAACGTCCTCCTAGCACAAAGATACTCCGTTTACAGTGATATAAAACAGGGATCCTCACATTTGAGAGGCTGGTTGCATCAAATATTTGGCATTTTTGCTTAAAAAATGACTAAAATGATTTTCCACCAATCAACAAATCGATTAATGAGCTTATTTTTGCAGCTTATCTTTGAAATTGCATTGAATTTGAATATTATGAAATGTAATAATTAAATATTCAAGGTGAACCCATGCAGGCGGCTTTATTTGTCTTTTATTGTTCTGGGATTTTATCAGGTGGAACAGTGTTGAAGGATTTTGTTTTCAAGTCTGAAGCCAAGTGAAGCCTTTAGGGAGCCAATGAGCAAACTCAGATACTGTGGGAGAGCTAAGTAATCAGTGTTTGTATTGGGCACTGTTATTATGGATGTGTGTGATTATGTTAATATGAAGCAGAGCATTGCATAGATAAGTAAAAGGTCAGTAAAACAATGTTGATATATAATGAATGGCCTCTGCAGCACATGGGTGTACTATATTATTTACTGCATGCACAGAGAAATCACAGACTAAACTAAATGAGCTAACGGCAGATTGTTACTCTCTGCAGTCCGATCATGGAAGCGTTTGGTAACGCTAAGACCGTTTACAACAACAACTCCAGTCGCTTTGGGAAATTCATCCAACTTCACTTCTCTGAGAGCGGCAACATCCAGGGAGGCTGCGTCATTGACTGTATCCTTTATATTCAATATATGTAGTTTGTATCGAATGTACCAGAGTTTGTATGTTCTTTTATTATTCTATTGTTATTTTTATTGTTGTTTCCTTGACTCTCTTCTGTTCAGATTTACTGGAAAAGGTAACCACGTCTGCAGCTCATATCACGTTAAAGTTAATTAGGAGTGATTTGTCAGTTCTGCATTGTGATTCATAATGAAATGTTAATTGTGGCTTTTCTGCATTGATTTTTGCTGTAGAACCGAGTGGTGCGACAAAACCCCGGAGAACGAAACTACCACATCTTCTACGCTCTGCTGGCGGGAGCTAACAAAGAGCATAAAAGTACGAAATATCAACAACACGAGAGTCTTTTGGTTTTATGGTTTGTGCAGTTTAAGTATCTCAATGTGCGTCTTATATATTTCCTGTATCAGGCCTCTACTTCCTGGAGGACCCTCCCGAATCTTTCCACTACCTCAGCCAATCAGGATGTCTGAAGGACAAGAGCCTGAATGACAAAGAACTGTATAACAGCGTTATGGTCAGTGTGACTGCATTTACTCTGTTTGTCTTTTCTCATGTCTGTTCTTTGTCAAGTTGAGTTTTACAAAACATTTCCCCGGGACAAAAGCAGCTATGGAGGCAGAAATTATCAAACTAAAAGTTATCCATATTACTATATGTTTTCTTTGTAATCTGAGCTGATTTTTTAGGTTTAACTATTCCAAATTAAAATGGAAGAAGAGCGTTCTTTTTAGCCTTTATGAGGTGGTGAGAAAATTAACATTGCAGCAAATTTAATTAAAGCTGTGATGTACTTTTATAATGACATAAATACATTTCATATACATTTTAAATTCATGGTTTGTTGTGTTCTTTATCAGTAGTTTATATTTGTAGATGTCGTGGCATGTCTCCCGGGGAGACACCAAATTTGTCTTTTGGGTCTCGAGCTGAAAAAGTCTGGGCTCTAGCACACTGATGCAGAATCAGCGGCAATACTATGTTCCTTTTATCATCTTCTTCTCTTTTTCCTGTGCATCTCTGTGTGTAGGAGGCGCTGAAGGTGTTGCAGTTCACAGAGGAGGAGATCAGAGACATGTTTAAGCTGCTGTCTGGAGTCTTACAGCTGGGAAACATCGAGTTCATGACTGCAGGAGGAGCACAGATCACCACCAAGCAAGGTCGGTGCACCATCAGGAAAAGTACAATTTAGAAAGACGTGTTGCAGAAGTGTAACACATCTTTGTGCATCTTCCAGTGGTCACTAATGCCAGCGAGCTGCTGGGCCTGGATGCCTTCCAGCTGTCTGAAGTCCTGACTCAGCGCTCCATAATCCTCAGAGGAGAGGAAATCTGCTCGCCGCTCACTATAGAGCAGGTCAGCGCACACACACACACACACACATGCATATCTCCACACATGTATTCTTCTCCTCTTGATCGATCTGTGGCTCTTCCCGACACACTCCCACTCTCATCCTTACAGGCCGTGGATTCCCGGGACTCTGTTGCCATGGCGTTATATTCTCAGTGTTTCTCCTGGATCATCCTCAAGATTAATCAGAAGATCAAAGGGAAGGAAAACTTCAAATCCATCGGCATCCTGGATATCTTTGGCTTCGAGAACTTTGAGGTCAGAACTTTGAGCTGTACCGTACACACACACACACACACACACACACACACACACACACACACACACACACACACACACACACACACACACACACACGGTGCAGATGTGTTTATAAGACGTGTGTCTTTGCTTCCAGGTGAATCGGTTTGAGCAGTTTAACATCAACTACGCCAACGAGAAACTTCAGGAGTACTTCAACAAGCACATCTTCTCCCTGGAGCAGCTCGAGTACAACAGGTGCACTTTTACATTCAGCATCTACAAACCTGCACAAACAAACACGTACATATCAGTGGGCCACCGATACAGGGTTTTCAATGGCCGATGCCAATACGGATAATTAGAGAGCAGGGCGGCCATAATATATATATATATATATATATATAATACCATATAATAAGTATGGAATACTTATTATATGGAATAAGTATTAAGAAGTCAATTCAAAGCCGCTATAAGGGATATTCAGGCTGTTGCACTGATCTGAAGTTAAATAAATCCTGTACATCAGTTTTCCATGTATAATTGTTTGCGTTTGCTCTCTCACAGGGAAGGTGTCCAGTGGGACGCCATAGACTGGATGGACAATGCAGAGTGTCTCGATCTGATAGAGAAGGTAGGAAATTGCGTCAGTGCGTAACACGGACAGTGTTTGGAGCTGTAATAATGTCCGTTTGTGTGTTTTCTCAATCAGAGTTGTGTGTAAGAGTTCAAATAAAGGCTGTGTTGCTCTCTGGAAACTGATCTAATATTATTCGACGGATGTCTTAGACAGTGGTGCTGATTTCATAAAGCTGATGCAATAACATGATGTTTTTCTCCCCTCTCTGTTAGAAACTGGGCTTGTTGGCACTCGTGAATGAAGAGAGTCGATTCCCCAAAGGAACAGACTTCACTCTGCTGGAGAAGTTGCACAGCAGACACTCTGTGGGTTATTCACACACACACACTGCACACATTATTGTAGAAAAGAAACCTTGAGCTCAGTATTAAACGTCACATTATATTTATTTTTTGTGCCGTTTTCCTGTTTTCTGCAGACAAACCCTTATTACGTCAAGCCCAGACTTGCTGATCATCAGTTCGGTATCAAACATTACGCCGGGGAGGTGAGTGATGTAAAACTCTGAGCCGTTTTTTATGTTGACATATTGTATTTGTTATTGTAGTGAAGTCTGGGAGACTTATGATAAACCTGTGTGTCTGGGTCAGGTCCTGTATGATGTTCGAGGGATCCTGGAGAAGAACAGAGACACCTTCAGAGACGACATCCTGAACATGCTAAAGGACAGCAGGCAGGACTTTCACACTCACTAAATAAAGAGTTTATTGGGATTGTAATAAATCCTGAGATTGTTTTAAAGTAATAGGTTCATTTCAGTTATTCAAAGAAGAAGATATGAATCTTTGATCTTCTTTCTACACATTACAGTATTAAACTTTCAACAATCCAAAATCATTGAAATGTTTCAAGGACTGAAAAAATGTAGAAATATCTTTCTGAGCACACCTGATGGGCTTTGAAAAAGTGGCAAGAACCAAACAGGTCTGAGAATCATTTAATCCCTCAAAAACAAATGTAGAAACTAAGAATCTAAAATTGCATCAAAAAAGTTTTCACCTGCAGGCATGTGAGTTATATAAAGAGTTAGAGCTGCATGATATGAGGAAAATATTGTCGCTGTCGGGCGAAAACCTTCAATGTCCAAAACCATTACTTTTCAGGAAATAAAAAAAAGGCTCGTTTGAAAACATTTTATTGAGCCATTTACCTCAGACAAAGTTATTGTTTTTAATACTATTTATTGGTTAAATATTGTAACACCTACAGATAGATGTAAAGGGTGACCAAGAGCATTGATTTATGAAAAAAAAAAGACAAAATATGGAGATAAGAGGCTTCCGCCCGACAGCGACGATATGTGATAACATCGTTGAGTAACACCATAATGATATTACTTGCAATAAATAAACAGATATTAAAGTGTACTCAGTGCACAGTGTGCTGAAATACAACAAATTACTTGTTGAACTACAAAAACTGAAAAAAAAAAAAAAAAAAAAATTTTTTTTTATTGAACAAATCAAACATTGAACTGAACACAAAATGCATAATTTAAAAAAGGATGATTTTAAAGTGCAATTTTCTACTGATACTCTCTTTCAACTAACTCAAAAAAAATTGAGTGTCAATGTGTTGGTATCGTGATGACGATTTAAAAAAGAACTATATTGTGCAGCCCTACAAAGTTAATACTTTCCCGAAAATGTACAGATTCCTGCACCTGAATCATCAGTATTTCCACCGACACGACTTATCATATAAGGTGTGTAATCCATCATGTCTCTGTTGCCTCTCAGACTGGACTTCATCTACGACCTGTTTGAGAAAGTGGGCAGCAGAAACAATGAGGAGAAGATGGGAACGGCCAGACGCAAACCCACCGTGAGCTCCCAGTTCAGGGTGAGTGATGCAAGCAGGTTTTTTAAAGGCCTTTTTGCCTTTTTTTTAAATTTTATAGCAGCTTAAAATTTACAGGAAAGGGGGGAGAGAGAGAGAGTGGGGGTGACATGCAGCAAAGGGCCACAGGTCACAGGAAAAGCAGCAAATCCTCACATTTTAAGAAACTGGAAACAGTGAATATTTGCATTTTTCTATGACAGATACCTTAAACAATTCAACAATCTTTCTGTCACTCAACTAATAGATTAATGGACTACTGCAGTTGTTTCAGCCCGACTGAGAACTAAAGATGAACTATTTTAAAGTATTTTCCTCTCTTATATGGTCATTTTATTATTTCTCTGTCTCCTCAGGACTCCCTTCATGCCCTCATGGCCACTCTGAGTGTATCCAACCCTTTCTTCATTCGCTGCATTAAGCCCAACATGGAAAAGGTCGCTTTCTGCCTCTTATCAGTTCTTACATTCACATTAATGCTGTCTTGGAGACTGATTGGCAATCACTTAATTAATTTTAATGTAACGTAATGTAATCTTTCTTATTTTACGTGTAGAATCCGAGTGTGTTTGACCCGGAGGTCGTTCTGAACCAGCTGAGGTATTCTGGGATGTTGGAGACTGTGAAGATCCGTCGGGCCGGATTCCCCGTCCGCAGAACCTTCAAAGATTTTGCCTCTCGGTAAGTATCTCGAAATCTACATTTATCTTATCTTTTATGTCATTTGTGTGCGTGTGCGTGTGTGTGTGTGCGTGTGTGTGCGTGCAAGTGTCTCTGAATTTTTACCCTTTTTGCTGAGATCTCTCTTTTTTCTGTCTCTTCCAATTTGTCCTTTTTCTTTTCTGCCTGCCAGGTATAAAATCATTCACAAAGAGAAAGCAGCAGCTGGAGATGAGAAGAAGAGAACTATCGACCTTCTCACCAAATATGACAAGACTAAGAAAGAGTGGCAGCTGGGCAAGACCAAGGTAAGATTTAGAAGTTCTTGACTTCCGACTCTAGAAAGCTGTCATGGCACAAGTTTTCAACCACCACCACTTGTAACTAGGATTGCAGCAGTATATTTTCACAGTACAATAACCGTCTCAGAATATATCACAGTTTCACGGTATCACGGTTTACAGTATTACGCAATTATTATTATTATCAGTTACAATGGCCCTTAAATGAATGAAAACAGAAGGGTTTTTTTGGTTGAACGAATGCTTTATCATACTTGAAACTTGAAACTATTTTTTTATGGAAGTATGTGTAAAAAGTCTCAATTTGGAAAATAAATAAACAAATTTTTTTCAATACCATAGATCAGTGTTTCCCAAAGTGAGGGTCGGGACACAAAATGGGTCGTGGACCCATTTTTATTGGGTCGCTAATCGGCAGAGTAAAATGCATAACAATGCTATGATATATGAATACATTTTCCTAATAATCCAAAATAGAAGCACATTTTTTATTTGCTACGCTGGTCTGTTCAGTGCGGGGCTTAACATTACACTCAGCAAATTCAGTTATTGCTGTGATGTACTTTTATAATGAAATAAATCCATTTCATATACATTTTTAATTCATGGTTTATAAATCAAGACGTCATGGCAATTCATGAGGTATTTTTGTAAATTTGGGAGACACCAATTTTTTCTTTTGGGTCTTGAGGTGGAAAAGTTTGGGAACCCCTGCTGTAGATAAGCAAATACATTTTCATACCACGGTAAAACCGATCTATCGCTGCAACCCTACTTATAACAATACATGATTAATCAGTCATTTAATAAGTTCTCTATGTGGCATTAGACACCTTTGTGCTGACCCTTCACCTTTGTTCTGCAGGTGTTTATGAAAGAGTCTCTGGAGCAGCGTTTAGAGAAAGACAGAGATGAAATCCGACGTCAAGCTGCCATGATAATTCGAGCCCATCTACTCACTTTCTCTGCAAAGTAAGACCCTCATAATAGGACCTGAAATGTGTGTGTGCCTGTTCTTATGTACTGTGTTTTATATGTTTGTTTTTTTTTTCATTTTGTCCACAGGAAGCACTTTAAGCGTGCGCGTGCCAGCGTGGTCACCCTGCAGAAACACTTAAGAAGGCACATCCAGCGCCGACGGTTCGTGAAGCAACGTAAGGCGGTGCTGGTGCTGCAGAGACACAGGCGAGGTCAGGTGGCGCGTACGCGAGTTCGAAAACTGCGAGAGGAGAAGAAGAAGAGGGAGGAAGAAGAGAAGAAGAAGAGAGAGGAGGGAGAGGAGGAGAAGAAGAAGATGGCGGCGGGCGAAGGGGAGCAGGAGGAAGCGAAGGAAGGAGCGGAGAAAAAGGCTAAATCGTCAGATGACAGTGCTGCTGGTTCAGTGCGTATTGCTTTTTATTCTCCTCCCGTTGATTTTCAGAATAAAGCAAATGTTGATGTTTAAGGCGAGACACATCTTTTTTTTTCAATTTTGAGATTTTGGGCTATTTTACTTCCATAACATGTCTTCTTTCAGACTAGTGGAAAGAAAACAGCCAAAATACACATTTTGGTGTTTATTTTACTACACTTTACTACGCTATTTGCACCTGTAGATTTCTCCGAAAATTCACCAAAAGTTAGTATTAGATATTGCCTCATTTGCATATTTCATTGTAACATTTCAGAAAACTTGTCATACAAAAAATAATTGTCTTATTATAATTAATTAACTGGGGAAGTTTCATGGTGATATGTATTAGTTACACTTTTTACCCTTTTCCCCTGTAGTGGAATTGTACAATACATATTTTTAAAGGCCGTTATTTTTTCTCATACTTTCTCAGCACTTACATATACCAAACTTTCCAGTTTCATTCCTATCTATATTCTGAAAGTTTTTCCACAGGGGTTTGTTCAGATATGATATAGCCTGATTTATACAACATTTTATTCCTAAATACTTGGTGAAAATGTAATTTTTAATGGCTGTTGATAGTATTTCCTGATTTATGGAGTGATTAAAAAAAAAAAAAAAAAGGTATCCAAACTTACTTCTGTAAAAACCTTTGACTCTAATATGTCAACAAAATGAAACAAGAATTTTGAACCTGGCTTCATCCAGTGTTCACATTTCTGTTCTGGAAAAGTATGCAAATAAATTAACCCTCATTTGCATATTTAAACTGAAAATTTCTGAAAATTTCAGTAAAATTTCAGGAAGTTTCATGATGATCTATTAGTTTTATTAATTTTACCCTATTCACCTAAATACGCCCCGTCTCTTCTCTCGTCCCGTGCAGGACGAGGCGCGGCAGATGGAGGAGATCCTGCAGTTGGAGCGAGAGATCGAGCGCCTGCAGAAGAAGAGAGAGGACGAGGTGTCCCAGCTGTGCGAGTCCTCCAAGCAGGAGCTGCAGCTGCGCCGGGACGCCGAGCTCAAACGGATGAAAAAGGAGGCGTCCCGCAAGGCCACGGAGCTCATCGACCTCCTCAACTTCGGAGGCGTGGACCCTTCGCTTGGAGCGGTCGCAGCCAAGCCCGCTGCAGAGGCGAAAGCTCCGAAAGCTGCAAGCGCCAGCAGAGGGGCGTCCAAAGAAGAGGAGGTAGACGAGGGGTTTCACGCCGAGGAGGAGTGCATCCCTCTCCCGGACTTCCCTCCTCCTGTCGAGACGGACACTCCGATCGATCAGGACATCTTCGCTCACCTCCCTCCTCCTCCGCCTGCTTTCGCAGAGGGGACGGTGCCTCCTGCACCACCTCCTCCACCTCCTCTGCCCGCAGACGGTGTGCCCGTTTCTGGAATTCCTCCCCCTCCTCCTCTCCCTGCACCTGGAGACGGCACCACCGTCCCTCCTCCTCCTCCTCCTCCTCCCCCAGGAGAGGCGGACAAGAAAGACGGAGCCAAGGTCGACCCTGAGAGGAAGGTGAGCATGGTGGAGAGCCTGGTGGACGGCGAGGAGCCCATCTACAGTATGCCGGCCGACACCGAGTCCGATTACGACCAGGAGGAGGAGGACGGGTCCGTCACCGCCGGAGACGACAGCTCTGTATCCGGGAGCAACCGCGGGAGCGCCGCCGTGACGGACGACGAGCACCCGAGGAAGTCGACCTGCACCAACGCCAGCGTAGAGTCGTACAGAGGCAGCTCCGACTCTGTGAGGACACACACTCACACGCATCCTCACACGCGTGCACGCAGATATGTATGAGCAGCTATGCAGTGAAATTTACTCAGCATTGTTTTAAAAAAAAAAATCTGATGATGTGATGTGCTTTTTTTTCTTGTTCATTTGTTTATTATATAAAAGAAAATAATTCCTGTTTTTGTATGACGTCGCAGTACGCAGACAGCGACGATGAGCATGACGGCATGATGGACACGGATGAAGAAGTGACTAACGGCAGAGTGACTTTGCTTAACGGAAATGGACCACCATATTTCCACGGTTACCTCTACATGAAGGGTGGGTATATATTATGTCTGTTTTTAACTTTTCTTTTCTGTCTCCTTTTCTGTCGGTCTTTACATTACAGCTCAGTAATAAGATGGTAATAGTGGGGTCATAGTGTGATATTTAAGAGGTACAAATTAAGTAATGCCATGCAATTGCCAAAGTAATAATAATAATAATATCTTGGTATTAACAGTGTGTGTGTATCTGGGTAATATTAGACTGAAATTTATGTAACAGGGTAATAAAGAGCCAAAAACAAATGGCAGGGTCCCAGTTATGTGGGAGCCATGAAAGCAGTGAAATCACACATCTGTGAGGGTCGCTAATACATTGCCAACAACCATTATTTTGATCACAAATAATGCATTAAGTCCAGACCTTCCTCCAGTGCGGACACAGCGCTGTGGAGATCTGGTCTGGCTACATGAGACTTCCTCTTTATTATCACAGGATTACCCCACTGAGCTTCTCATTTTCAAGTTAAACCATCTCCACATTTTGAATGTTATTCATTTTTATCCTCTGCTCCCTCAGCTGGTCTGATGATCCCGTGGCGGAGGCGTTGGTGCGTGCTGAAGGACGAAACCTTCATGTGGTTCCGGTCCAAACAAGAGTCCCTCAAATCCGGCTGGCTGTACAAGAAGGGAGGAGGGCTGTCCACTCTGTCACGGAGGTTGTTGTAGTTGTTACTGAGTGCAGCCTGCATGCTTATTAAACCACACTATGACCAATATGTGAATGACCATCTGTGCTGGATAAATAAGTCGCTGCATGTGTCTCACTGAGGTGTCGGGATCATAATGTTTGTCTAACCCACAATGCTTTGAGCCCTCTGCAGTGCTGGAAAACTTCTGTCTATCAAGCTGGTGTACTGTGACTTTACTGAGATTTTACTTCTCGTTTCTTAATTCATAAACTACTGACACTAATGGTTTCTATTGAAAGTATTTCAAAAGTCATTGTTTGTACTCCATAGACCGTTCTCATCATTACTTTCATATATTTTTTACAAATATATAAACACAAACTGTGAAGGAGAAAGATGAAGTACTAAAAATAGAATAATAGAATAAAAAACTAGAATAAACAAGCAAACAATACAACAAAAAACAGGTAAGGAGACATTGAGAAAAGGCTGGAATGGTCCTTAAACTACATCATAATCTAATCTATAGTTCATATAGTGTGTGTTGTTGAATGTTTGGTTTGGTTTCAGTCTATCATAAACAACCGACACACAACACACTGATCCAGATATTCACAAAACAAAAAAAGAATAAAATAAATGGCACAGAACACAAACATGGTGGCAAAGTATCTGAGGTACTCCTACTTTATTTGAGTATTCTCTTTTCATGCCACTTTATAATTCTACTCCTCTATACATTTCAGAGGGAAATGTACTTTTTACTCCACTACAATTACCTGAGAGCTTCATTTACAATTTACTTTACAAATTAAGATTCATGCACACAAATGTATAAGTACGGCTGAAACGATTAACTGATTAATCGATTGACAGAAAATTAATTGGCAATTATTTTGATATTTTTTAAGCAGAATTTCATGGTTCCAGCTTCACAAAGGTGTC
The DNA here is from genome assembly GCA_028570985.1 of Heterobranchus longifilis. Lineage (NCBI taxonomy): Eukaryota > Metazoa > Chordata > Actinopteri > Siluriformes > Clariidae > Heterobranchus > Heterobranchus longifilis. Next base: position 640 of record JAOVVB010130241.1, on the reverse strand, counting down.
AATTTATTGCTTTTCCTTTAAATTAATTTGATGTATCTAAATCTATCTAATAATACACAGTATAACAGTCACAGGGGGCATTTTTCTGCATTGAGTACTCTTAGTTTTAATACTGTAAGTACATTTTCCTGATTATTCCTAGGCATACAAGTAACTTTTTCAATGCAGGACTTTTACTTGTTACAAAGTATTTTTACAGTGTGGTATTAATACTTTTACTTAAGTTAATGATCTGAATACTTCCTCCACCACTGGTATAAACTATAGTTACGTCCACCCTTGTATATTGTATTCTATATACATATATAAGCTAATTCACTTTGTATTCCAGATAGAAACTGAGTCCAGTATCTATCATTTATCCTGTAGGATAGATTAGTCTTGGCGATGTTTTCATTGTGTGTCTTCTACCACAGAAACTGGAAGATGCGCTGGTTTGTCCTGAGGGACAGCAAACTGATGTACTACGAGAACGACAGCGAGGAGAAGCTGAAGGGAACCATCGACATCCGAGCTGCAAAGTAAGACTTTCTTGAGTGCGGTTCTCAAAGGGGGGTCCGGGGGACCCCGACAGGGTGATGCAGGACAGCCAACATCACCCTGACGGGGTTCTGTTTTCAAGAATGAGCGGTTCATTCTA
>JAOVVB010130232.1:0-12294 GCA_028570985.1 Heterobranchus longifilis | reverse complement strand
ATGTTTACATGTGTTTTAAAAGTCCGGTTTCAGTCGGACTAATGCAATAATTCGACTTTTTCAAACATCATGTAAACATACTGACTGACTATGCTACCTCATACAACCCCACTTTAAAAAATCCAAACTATCCCTCTAAAGTGAATACTCCATTAGCATTTTAGGTTCTTACAAGGAAATGGGTCGATAAAAAATAAAACTCTCAGCATGTATAACATCTTCTAATTTAAAACATACCCTCATACATTGACTCAGCTCTTTGAGTCGAGCCTGGCATTACATCACAGCTCTATCAGGCCGTGCTGAGGAGAATGGACGGATGATTTCTTCCCTCCTGGACACCTGAGGAGAATAAAAGGTGCCAGGTTGAGTTTTTCAGATCCTTACACCCTCCTCCAGTGCCGCTCTCCTCCTCACAATAAACTGTCCCTTTTTATGCGTTTTTAGTTCACCCACTTATAATCTGGATGAGATAGCTCCCGCTCCATAGCTGTAAGCGGTATAACTCTTCCCTGCCTTGCTTTATCTCCATGTTCCTACAAGCCGGCTTGAATGGGGAAACCATTATCTCTGGACTCACAAAGGAGCCAGACGTCCACATTCAAGATGTTCTATACATGATATATTGATCAATTCGCAGAGACTAATAGCATTGTAATGAATGTAGAAGGGGACGGAGTTAATGTCTCCAGGGTTCACACAAACTGCAAACTGCAAATGAAGTACTCAGTGACACAAAAGGTCTGGTCCGGTGAATTATAATTAGACCCCGGCCTCAATAAAAGTCAAGGGGTTGCTGCTCAGCCCTCTGCTTAATTTACTACAGACTCCGATGACAGCCGAAAGAAAAGGCCGTGGTTCGTGGAGGGTAAGATGTTTGAGTCATTCCGAGTGTTGATATAATAGAGGCAACCTTTGAGAGCTACATTAAGCTTTTATTGCAAACGGTATAGGCTAATATTTTAGGATCACTCGCATAAAAGTGTTCAAGGAGTTGTTACTCACGGTTGAGCTTTATTGTCGAGTAAAGCCCCCATAATAAATAATTGTGAAATTAACCAATTTAAGAGCCAGCCAGGGTTTTCCCAATTCCTAAAGGGCTTAAGTGAAGAACTCCGAGGAGCTTGAGGAGTGGAGGGAAGAAAAAAAGAAGAGAGTTGCCAAAAGCGAGATTAGCCTTTTGAAACCCTTCAGAGTGGTGCTGCTTTCAAGTGAACAACTGACTACACTGGAAACCATATCTCAAACATATGTTTGCACAGAGGAGCGTTTTGCCAAACAAAACTGGTTGAACACCATTTTACGAACTTATTCACTAAGACAAAAGAAACAAGCTGTAAAGAGGAGAATACTGCTGAACACAAGTCTTCACCTTGTAAGAAAATACCTTTTACTGTGAATTTGGTAATCAGGGGAAAAAGAAGATGAACTTCTGGGCCCCGTTAGCTTCCAAAAACAGGTCAATTCAGGAAAACACAACAATATGTGGACACATTTTTATTTTTAAAGGATAATGGGGCAATATGAAATTTTCATGTCATGATATCCTGGACACAGTAATTGTGATTCATGATATTATCCAGATAATCATCAAAATATGCTTAAAACTCTTAAAATTGCACTAAAACACATTGGAATTACTTTACTTTACATTTTGTTAAGAAACACATATTTTTATTGCCCCACAGATAGGACACACATATTGGTGAACATCCATTTTTGTGAAAAAACAAAAAAAACAGTCAAACTATCTTAAATAAGTTAACCATATCATAAGGCCGCCCTTATTAAAAATGCCATAAAAATGTTATAGTATAATATGTCATAAAAGATTGCAGTGGAACAGACTTTGCAGGGAAGCTCAGTGGAAATGCTGTAGCATTTCTATATGTATACAGTCTATTAAATTATCAGAGATACATTTGTTGTTGTTGACAAATACATGCACAGCGATGCTAATTGTACGTGATGCAACACTTTCACTTTCTACTTCTTCTCTTCAGCTACACCAGATAAGAAGATGGATTTTCTGTAAAATAAAATAAATTATACTTGATTAAAACTGATACATATGGGCATGAGGAAAAAAAGTACTGCAGTCAGTTCGCCAGTCAAGTCACTTGTGAGGATATTCAGGATTATCCTAATGGACGTTTTTTTAATCGCAATCCGTGACAATATTATATATTGTCCCATCCCTAGCCCCAGATGAAATGTCTCCTGGCATTACATTTTACAAACTCTTCTAGATGGTGCATGCACTAAAACAAAACAAGGAGAAAGAAAGAGAAAGCATAGCACAAATAGCCAATAAGCAAAATCAGCAATAGTAACAAATAGTAACAAAATATTTATATAATTCAGAATATTTTAATCATACTGACACAAAAGTTGAGCAGTAATAAGCAAGCACTGTAATTTGCACAAGCTGGCAACAAATCTGGTAGTGATGCATTACTGTGCCTGTCATTTGTTTTGTTATCAGTACAATGGCGTGCACAGTGGATATAACCCCAGGGATATATATTTCTGACAATTGCAGCAGATAAAAAACCCACATTAGGCCATATGTAACTGCTGTGTCAGCCACACAGTCAAGTACTTTTTTTTTCAAAACCAGCCAACACCTTTTAATCTTCTCCTCTTCTTTATGAATAATGCTAAGTATATTACTCACTGACAACAAAGCCTCTCCCCTCAATTTATGTTCCGGCAACCTCACAGCACGAGAGACAATTTGTATCTTTCTATGCAGGCTCTCAGCTATACGTTTAGAAGCAGGAGGTGGGGGGGGATCTGTAGGCATCTGATATGCTTGGGTTTAGTAGGTAAGACAATGGGGGCCTCTGGAGTAATGTGCGATTTTCTTTTCCTTTCAGAGGCCCCTGGAGTAATGTTGTGCGATTTTCCTTTTCCTTTATGGAAAACACTCGAGGCAGAGCCCACCTACAGCTCCGTGTGCGAACACGCCTCTTTTTTCTTTTTTTTTTCTAATCCGCTGCCATTCATTGGCAGAGAGAACTAACAAAGATGACTTTTGACAACCCGAGAAATCAAACCGCAGCTGTCAGAGCTTTTCTTGAAGAAGAAGAAAAAAAACACACACAGAGGAAAAGGAGCAGCCTACACAGTCAGCTCTCTTCACACTTACCCTCTTCACTTAGCCAACACTTACACACAGACACACCCACACAAACACACACCCAATCATTCCTCGAAGCCTCGTCCTTCCCTGCCTCTCAACGAGAACTTTTGCTGACACTTCCCTCAGAAAAGAGGGTAAAAAAAATAGAGGAGAGGATGGAGAAAGTAAAGAGACAGAGGGGAGGGGAGGGGGGGTGGAGTGAGGACGAAAGGGGGAGAAAAAGCAGCTAAAAGGATTAAATAGAGAATTAGCTCACGTTTCAGAGGGTTCACTTTGCTGATCTGGTGAGCATTTGAGTCAGAGAACCTCTATCCTTCCCTTCACTCTCCCTCCATCCCACCCCTCCACTCCTCCACTCTATTTTCCCGTCTCAATAGGTTGGTAGAATTAGCGAGACTCTTGGCAGTCACTCCGGGTGTCACTTCATGGGTTCACTAAGGGCACCGCTGCTCCTTTTCCTCCGGCTCGGGGTCGGGGAGACGATGAAATCTCTGCGCGGTTCAAGCGGAACAATGGCTGCCCTGCAAAAAACGTCTTGCTTGGGGGTGGTGGCTTGTGAAAAACTATGTTGTTCTGGGGCCCCATGCTCCTTGAATAGATTTGTTAAAGCCCCTATGGTTGGTTTATGCTAAACAGAGCACAGGCATGAGGGAGAGGCCAAGGCAAGCCCAAGCCAGAACATCACTACTTTGTGAGCACCACGTCCACCCCCACCATGCAGCGCACACTTTGATGCCTTTTTTTTTTTTGGGAGATGCCCACTGAAATCCAAATCTCTCTCCCCCTCTCTTCTCTTCCCTCTCTGCTCCCTCCATCCTCCTCCTTCAGTTCCCTCGCTTCCCCTTTTCTTCTATTTCTGCCATGCAAAGATAATCAGGTTTATGTAAAGTATGTGTGCTCTTTTGACAGTCGGCGATACCTCATTAATTCAATCACACCAAGCACCATTGTTCCCAAAGTGTTTGAAATGCGTACCGGGGAAGGGGGCCTTTTTTAATCCTGTCAATCAATGTTAACATTTTTCTCGCTGTTGCCATGGCTGGGGCCAGAGTTCATGAAAACAGAGAATATGAGCCAACAAAACAAGAATAAAGACTTATTTGAGATTGGTCTTTTTAAAAGGACATCTACCATGCACAAAAACACGAGAAGCAAATGTAGACAAGTTTGGACACTATAGCGTGGCTGAGAGGGGGTGAGAGAAAAGAGCATTTGGAAACCAAACAGGAGCCATAAAACCTTGACCCGGGAGGGCTCTGGGAAAAACCTGATGAATCGCTCTCCGGAAGGACCGTGGTTTTTCTCCCCCTGCGCGTCCTCCAATAGCACAATGACTAATACATTTCAACACATGACTCTAAGGGCTGCACGCTGTTGTAATGCACTGCTGGAATGCTGGTACTACACCATGGAAAATCATAACTCAGTGGCTTTATTTGGAAGGATAAATTATATATTTGCAGCATGCTTTTTTGTTTGTCTACTTCTCCATAACCTCCTTTTTCAGTAAAAAAAATATACATGCAAATATTATCTTATCATTCCATGAGACCAATGAGGAATATACAAAACACACAACAGTTTAATGGCTGCTAATGGACAGGATTAACAGAAGTAATGAAAACTCATTCATTTAAATCAATAAATAAACAGGAATTGTCTTAAAGTAGACACTTGCAGCAGAAACAGCCAAGCATTCATACACATGTTGATACACGAGCACATACACACATTTTACAACAAAGACAAATAGTCATGCCTGCCCTCTAGTTGTCAGGGGCACAACTGTAAATCCCACAGAGATACAGCAAACAAGTTTACACTGCCCACTGTAACACCACTGTGCCTTCCACTGTGTTACTATTGCAAATAAAATATTTAATTCATTATTCATTTTTGAGGTTACATTAAAAGCACTTACACCTGATTGCTTATAGTGTGGATCCATAGTAACATCACTGTCATTTTCAAAATTATTTGAATTTTCATTTATTTTGGTCTTTCGAGTGATGCAAACTAGATTTGTTTTTACCTGTTACCTTTGTGAAATCATTATTGCTTCTTATTAGTGCAAACATTTTAAAGTCCTGAAAACTGCAGATCTAACCAAGAGTAATAATCGTATATTTAGATTTAAAAATCTAGATGGTCTTGTTTTAGTATAAATCATGCTTTCTAAGGAAAATCCTTTGACTTAATTCAAGTGAATGTCACTTGCCTTGTCTTGATGAGCATTAAAGTTGTCTTTATTTGAGTTATTTTTAACTAGATACAAGGGGCATGTCTGTAAAACATCCAGGCTAAAAGTCTTATTTTTTGCATTAACTAGGCGTAACTAGATTGCTTGAAATTAGTCTTTTATATCTTTTTGATTTCAAGATTTTATGTGCTAATGACAGACGGACAGCATGACTTATTTTAAGACATTGTATTAAGTAAAATTCACTTACTGCATTGACAACCAAATTTGCTTGTTTTAAAAAGCAAGCATGCTTATATCTCAGGGCATTTTTGCAGTGTTAATGAGAAAAGGCCAAATGTGTAGCCTTTTAATGCCACTGGTTTATTAAACCAAGAACATTATAAAGTTCTCATATCAGCAGTTTTGTGGCCCCAGCCAAGATTTAGAAACTTGTCAACAGCTTGTTTTTCAGAGACCCAGTCTTACTGAAGAAACAAAATACTCAGTAAGACTTTTTGGTGTGCAATACGTTTGTCATAAATGTTACCTAAATAATTCAGACTGAAATCAGACACACAGGTCAAACACACACTCAGAAAATATTATTTGATTGTCCACACATCACCAGTCTCCTCACAGCTAATCATTGAAATAACACAAAATCATGTCAGGGTGGAAAGTTGTAGTGTCAGGGAGATCCCGATCCCTTCTTCTCTGTCCATTTACAACCTAATCTGTTGTGAGAATGTGAAAAAGTAGAGTGAGAAGGAGGCAGATTAAGCCATTGAAGCGCCGGGGGTGCTTCCTACGCATCACTGATTCCTTTCAGGCCAATTTAAACACTGTTTGTTTATTAGTGTCTTACGCATGGCATTAGCGGCCTAGCTTATCTCGGCACACACACAGAGTGGCACAATACGGCACTGTTCAAAGCCCAGATATGACCGTGTGTGTGTGTGTCTGTGTGTGTCTGTGTCTGTGTGTGTGTGGATGCTCAGTTGTTCACGGCGCTGCTCTGACCTTGTTTAAGTAGTGAAAGACCATGTGAGACACGAATTATTGGACACCGATGCTCTTATGCTTTGTGTAAACATGCTCAACACAGCCGGTCGCTACACAGCCTCTGTGGCACTGACAAAAGACTTAAAGGTGCACAGAGGAGATTTGGTTTTAAACTAATCTCTCTTCACTGTTTACCATATATGCATGGACATATCAGCTGCTGCTGCCATTGTGTGAGAAATACCTATGGTTGCTATATCTGATGATGGCCAGTGTAATCCCTTATTCTCTCTTTGACCCCCCACCAACACACCCTTCCCTTTTTCTAACTCCGTCTCTACTTTGCCACCTGTCTACTTTTCTCCCTCTGTCCCATTTTATTTTTCATTCCATATATTCACCACTTCATGTTTCTCTCTGTCTTTCTTTCTGTCTGTATTATAATCGATCAGTATAGGCAAAGTGAAATATGGCCTAATGCAATACTCATAGAATGTATTGCAAACATGCTATTTTAATGTGAAATTTTAAAAGGCATTGCCTGTAAAATAGTTAGCTGTAAGTTTGCTGCATGCTTCAAACCAGTTCCACATGTGAGCATTATTGTTACCTGATATGATGAGTCCGGTGCTTTTCAATAATAATCACATTAGCGTCACATCAGATCCTGTCATTGCCATGAAAAGCAGCAGATTTATAAATGAATGGGACAGCAGGAGAGTCCAGTCCTTGGCCTAAGTTGTATTTTGTTGTAGTTTGTTTGGAGCCACAAAATAACTAAACAGACGTTGCTGCAAAATGGACAACACTAACATTGGGGTTATGACGGTGCTACTGCTGAGTGCTGGCACAAAATTAAAGGCTAAGTGTAATTAAGTACAGTTTTGAGGTACTTGTACTTTACTTGAGTATTTCCATTTTATGCTACTTTATACTTATACTCCACTACATTTCAGAAGGAAATATTATACTTTTTACTCCACTACATTTATTTGATACATTGTTACTTTGCAGATTCAGATTATGAATGCAAAATATAATGAAGAAATAAATTATGTTGTATTGTTATGGATGAAGATAAGACTTTAGTGAGCCATTGGTCACAAGCTCACTGGTAGTATAGTAAGAAATAAGCCTCACCTTTACCAGCTGAAACACTAAAATAATGAACACATTAATGCATTAATAATTATGATTCAATAATGTACATTATTCTGAAATAGACCATTCAGCATACTGAGTACTTTTACTTTTGGTATTTAAAGTGTAATTTGATGCTAGTACTTTTGTACCTTTACTTCAGTAAAATTTTGAATGCATGTAACAGAGTATTTCTACACTGTGTTATTACTGTGTTACTTAAGTAAAATATCAGAGTACTTCCTCCATCCCTGCCTACATGACAAGAGGTGTTATTTGTATTATACTCTTTATGTACTTAATAGCAAAGCATGTTTTTAGTAACTTTGGTCATCATATTGCACTTTCACACACTTTCTTATCTCACCACTGCCACTGAAGGAAAGTAAAAGTGCACATTTTTACACACGAGTACAGAGGCCAGCTGGTGACTTAATGACATTTATAGAGATATTTCTGGCACAAATACTTATTGGCATCTTCCAACAGGGACAATGTAACTTTACAATAGCATGCCACCATGTTTTTGTATCAAGCATCACAATTTTTTTGTCCATTAGTCAGCTGGCAAAATCTGTACATATACTGCCAACAACTAATCTCTTGTACCTTTTACTACTTCTGGTTCAGCACATATGCTACACTCACTATAAATCAATAATACACTTAACAAAATAAGTTTGCAGTTTCATCTGCATTTAGTTTGAGAACTTTTTTTTTAATTGAAGATGATGCATTTACTGTAATGGATTACTCTTTACATGACAGTTTCGAGCCTCTGCAAGCTGTTTTTCATGCCGACTAAACTGCAGCTTCAGTCAGGCATTATGTAAACTGCACTGAATTGCCTTTGTGTATGAAATGTGCTGACGACAAATATTAGTATGAATTGTATTCTACTTTTTCACCCAGATTTTTAACTTTGATAAATTAATACATACACATGCCAACACTAACAATCAAAACATCAGGGATATATTTTATTTTCACACTGCACAGGTCACAATTTACAAAAAAACAAGGTTTTCCTAAATCATTGGAAAATGTAGATGTATAGATTTTCAAAGCTATAGTGATTTCCCTTTTTACTCTACAGCAGGTCTTCACAAGCACATGTACATGAATTGTTAAATGAAAGTCATGTGATATACTGAGAAAAAAAACAAAACACAATGAGCTCTGCAATGAAGATATTTAATGTAATTATCTTCCTAATGCAACAGTAGAGAAAGAATAAATTGCACTTAAGTGCATGACACAAAAATGTCACAGCTTCTTGTCTAAATATAATTTCATCAGTTGACAAAAAAAAAGAAACAAATCATATGGAATAAAACCATTCCGATGGAGTGTAATGATATTACTTTTTATTTTGTGTTTTATAAGCGATTAATCTTCAGGGCAGGAATATATGGAATACACTGCATGTAACACACATGTCGAAAGCAATCTCTGCCGCAGAATCTGAGACATCTTCATTGTGTGAGTGAAGACAACATCCATCAACGTTGCATGAAAATAATTTGCCAGCTTTATTCAATCTACATACGTCTTTGCCCCCCTCTTTGCTCTACCTCCAAAACTCACTGAGATGAGACGCCATGAGATTGTTATCTTGCCTCGCCTTTGTATGAAAATCAAATTGGGAATTGCTTTTTTCCTTGATTCACTTCCATGCAAACAAAGAAGTTGTTTTCTTATTTTCATGTAAATGTCTTTTTTATAGGAGGCGACAAGTGTAATCAATCTTCCTCGAGACAAGGTAGGAGGGCCTGCCGAGGGGGGATTATTGGTGCTTAGTAGCCCGGGGATCATAAAACAAGGAAATTGAAAGTGATATTTAATTGACACTGCCATTTCCACTGCACGGCGAAAGTCTCGTCCCCCCATCGCCACGTCTCTCCCACACGCCAGGCCATCTTGCTTGCCGCAGGTGAAGAGAGGGGAGGAAAGAACTCGCCGGAGCAAATTTCCTTTCAAACCCTCCGCTAGAACCCGGAGAGCGGGCTGTCAATCTCAGAGCACAGCGCTGTGAAAGAGACAAGGAGGGGAAAGTTTTACGTTGAGAAAAATAGGTTTCAAAATGTCACCTCATCGGCGTGGTGCACCATACTCTAGTGAAGTGGAACATGGTCAACATTGTGTATCTATCTGAATAAATAACATACCTGTTTTATTCAGCTTTGCCTGCAGAGACAATAACAAAGAATCTCAATGCATATATATTAAATGCAATACATTTAACATCTACAAATTAGGATTTAAAAAAAAAAAACGCTTTTAAATACAGAATCTACATTTAGTGCATTTTGTTTATGAAATGTGATGCAAAAATTAAACATTTCTATCTAAATTCCTCTAAATCGCCCTGCCATCACCTCTTACATGTAAATGGTACACTCTGTGTCTGTCACTTCCCACCACCAATTTCAGCAATTAACACCCCATAAATTAATCAGCCTTCATTCAATTATAACTCAGACAGTCTCTGGTCTCGCGCAGCAATAAAAGAAGGAGACAGAGGCAGAATTACTGCCTGAGATACTGACTCTGAAATGGAAAGTGACACTGTCTAATTGGAGTAACCTAATGAGATCAGAGGGTGTCTTTGTCCAGAGACTTGTAGTAGAAAAGGCACCGGTCTGCCTCTCTGACCCCTGAATGGCAGCGTATGACCTGACCTGTGGACTTGCTATAGGTGCCCTGTGTCAGCTTACTCCATAAGAGATCAGGTCATTAAGCAAAATCACCAATACTGAATAAAAATAGTATCATCGACAAAGATCCAACAAGTGATTATATGAGTTTCCAAACAGATACATGCTTTTTTCATATTTGTAGGGATTAAATGTGTCTCTCTCTTGCTAGGTGTCAGTTTGTCCATCTTTATTTTTTATTTAAATTATTTTAAACTTTAATATATTTACTGTAGTTTGAAGGCAGCTTAACAACACCAAGTCATGTGAATTTCACAAGAGTCAAAGTTACTGTCGCAGTGTTGCCAACTCTGTTTCAATGGAAAGTAGCTAAAGCCTGCTTGAAAAAGTTGCTAGATGATGTTGCTCCCTAATTTGCATATTTTGGATGCCACTATGTAACTATTTACAACATTTGTTTTTAAATTTAAGTAAAAAAAAAAAAAAAAAAAGTTTAGCTACCTAATTGACAACTAGCCAGGCTGGTGTGTAAATTGTAACTGAAGTACACACTTGTTACTGCTACTCCGCAACGCTGGTATTGTTTTCACCTTGTATTTGTGTGTGTGTGTGTGTGTGTGTGTGTGTGTGTGTGTGTGAGTGTGAGTGTGAGTGATCTTGGAAATGTGGTCCTGGAGACACCTACTGTGTTTATATCTGTGTGGACAGATTTTATCACTGTGATCGCACCACAACTGCGCAAGATGCAGTCACACAACTTTACAGGTGTGTAGTTGAGATCAAAATTAAGGCAGAGTTCAAAGATGGGTGTGGTCCAGGCAAGGGCACCAGAAGTATGGGAGCAGGAAGTAGGAAAAGGGCCATTGCCCTCCACTTTAGGCCCTTGACCCTATAATCATGCAAGATGCAGTCAAGAAACTTTACAGGTAGTTGAGATCAAAATGAAGATTGAGTTCAGTGACGGTTGTGGTCCGAGCAAGGGCACCGGAAGGGGGTAGAAATAGGGAAGGGGCTATTGCTGTCCCCACTTAACTCGCCTGGCCCGATTTGGCGTCGCGACTGGTGTGATCCCATCACAAGATGGTCTCTGGTGGATTTAGCCACTGCCTCATTTAGTTATGTGCAATAACTAACTGAATTACCAATATATTGGTTTCATATTTACATATACTGCATTTTCACTTTGTAGGGCAGCCATGATTAAACAGGATGTTGTTGCTTTTTTGCATTGTCTTTGCTCATTATGCAGGATAGTTTTAAATGTTGTAACACAACATGGTTGTATTTGTACCATCACTTATTCCATTGCAGCAGCTATCTGCCCAGCCTGTCTGTCTGACAAGACGTATTTAAAGAGCTTGCTGCTGACCTACAGAGGCTTTAGGCAGGCTTTGGGGACAGGCAGCAATTGGTGTCAAAGAGAGGCCAAACGGCAATGATTTATAGCCAGGAAGATTTGACTGGCGAGAAGCTGCTGCTGCCACAATTACCTTTACTGCTAAACTCACACACTGACTGCATGTTATTCCATCGGCTGCTGCCACAGTCTTGTACACACACACACATGCACACACACACACACACACACACACACACACACACACACACACACACACACACACACACATGCACACACACACATGCATGCACAACCCCCCACTGAAGAATGAAGGGGCGAGATCAAGCCAGGTCATGGGAGGCTCTTTTCAAATAAATTCCTCCTTGGGGAGACTGCTGCCTCCTCAGTGCCCTTCATGCACATGTGCATGCATTTACTCACGAACACACACGCACATGCGCACACACACACACACACACACACACACACACAGTCAGACAGCCTGTCCCCTAAAGACGGCAAGCAAAAACACTGACAAATGGTTGGCTATCCAATATTTATGGGTCACTGACTAACTGCAGTTGATGCCAGTGCGTTACTGCCTCTATAAAAATACATTTAAGTGCAATTTGAGCAATTAAAAGATTTTTCAGAATCATTTATTGCCAAGTAGATTTCTCGTACAAGGACTTTGACTTGATGTCACGGTGCATAACAAGAAACAACCCAAACAAAATATACACAAAACAAAAATAGAACAAAAGTCCAAAATATAAATAATAAATAATATTACAGTAGGAATATGTAAACAGTACGTGCTGTATGAGAG
>JAOVVB010130224.1:0-12294 GCA_028570985.1 Heterobranchus longifilis | reverse complement strand
ATCCATCCATCCATCCATCCATCCATCCATCCATCCATCCATCCATCCATCCATCATCCAAACATCCATCCATCCATTTCCTTCCACTTATCCGAAAGGAAATTATATATGAAAATATATCTGGATATTTTGATTTAGTTTAATTACAGTCAGTCAATACACTGCTACATCTTTCAAAATATTGCACCAATCTTGGTCTATTCTGTGATACACAATATAGGCAGCAATTAAAAATGTATTATTGTTATTATTATTATTATTATTATTATTATTATGTAATATCTTCAACCATTAAAAAAACAACCTTTTCATAATGCTAAATGAAAATAGAAATCATGTCATGTTGTTGTTGATATAACAAGTGTACCTCAGCTTGGGCTAAATTTTGTTACGTGGTTATGGTATCCTGAAATGGAGTCAGAGTGAAACCTCCCTCCTCTCCTTTGTTTAGTGGATCGTTTGTCTCAGAATCAGTCACGTGGTGTTCAGCAAGTTTCCGTGTTTACAGAGATGTGAGACAGTAGTCGGTGTTCAGTGCCTAAGAGGATGGTGTGCAGTCATGGCCTTTTTAAAGACGCAAGAACGAACTAAAGAAAGGTTTGTGCTGCTTCTCCTGTTGTTAACACAACATTATTTCAGATAGGGGAGGCAATTCTGCGGGTTTTGTCCGAGGTCCGCCGCAGTAGCAGCGGTGTGTTTTTCTCGACTGTGGATGAATCCCATTACAGCGTCAGGCTGGGCCACTCTGCTAATGAGAGCTTCACTGTCAGCTGTGTGATGCACGAGCGTAGTGCACGAGCAGGAATTCAGTCTGTGGTAGCTGTGTGCTATTGATAACTAACGCAATGAAGTAGTCTGCTGCCTATTCACAGCAGACCGTTAGGAAATGTCCAATATTTGAACACATATACACATATAACATATTTTAAATCCTAGTATGAGTTTCTATAAATCATCAAGAGGCTATTTATTTCTGACCTGACACGAACAACAATATTCACGTAGGCCTATAACTATCCCCACAGAGCTGTATATCAACCAAAGTGCATTAATGGGCCATATAGCGGCCATTGTCAGCAAATGGAAACAAATTTGTATCGTATTGCACAGACCCTTGTGAGTTATATAGGCTATGTTGCAAATTTACCACAAGTGAGGCATTGGATTCAGGGCTGGCCCTAGCATTTTTGGAGCCCTAGGCGAAATCTGTTCAGGACCACCCTCCCCCCCCCCCCATCAAATAACGACATAACATCGGCTTTTATAGGTCACTGAAAGCAAAGGTAAAGAATCTACAGCTATGTAAAGAACACATACAGTTCAAGCAAAGGCAAAAACTTGCTTCCAATCGCAGGACATGCTCAGCCAATCAGAGGCAGAGTAGGTGGGACATGCCTGTCTTTTCCCCAAATTAAATAAAATCTGTTTACCTCACTGCATGTAACTCATTAGAATAATTTTTATGGAGGTAACATGAGGCCAGGGATTGCTGTGGCACTAAAAACAGAGTTGACTCAATGACTGTAAGTGAAGACACTGATGACATTGCAGTATTCAAAGGACTACTCTGGCATTTTTTAAACTGTGTCTTATTCTTATAATTGTAACCATTCTGACTAATGGCTCATGCTAATCTTGCACTCACCTTCTTGTTGTAGAGATGTGGAAAACACAACTTTTACTACTCTTGGATGTTTAACCTTCACTGTGCACAATGATGCATGTGCTTGTTTTCACATTCATCTGCTGAAAGGGGGAAAGTTTATCTGAGCTCACCTTAAATCTGAGTTGAAGACATGTATGTTTGTACAAGCATGATTTTGTGAAACAAACACATTTTACACAAATCAAACGCTTGTCCAAGCAAAGGAAAATGCAGGAATTAGCCTCCTAGCTGTTGTAGCTAACTGCATCGGGATCTACTTCCTGAGCAACTTGGTGGTTAACTAAACAGCTGACTGTTTATGCACATGTCGGTTTGTTTACATGCGGTTAAACATGAGTGACATTTCCCAAATCTCTACCACAAAGGGGGGAGAGTGTTGGCCTAGTCAGAATGGCCACATTGGTCTTATTAGAAGAAGACCAAGGTTAAAAAATACTGGAATTTCCCTTTAGTGTGGATCAGTAATTGCATCATGGCCAATACCCAATCTGGTAAATATGGTCAGTATTGGCACCAATAGTGCTCCAGCATATCAGATCACTAATTTATGCAATAATGCACACAATAGAGGTTTTCTAAGCAGAACAATGCCATGGACTGCCATGGATTAATGTTATTAGTTTGGCTACATATTTTGCTCAAAGGTGAGAATGGCAGCAATTTGACATTCATATTTAAATATATTTCAATGTAATTTATTTGACATTCTAACCTTGATTAGGCTATTTTACATAAAAGTACAATTTCTAGCCTACAGGTTTAGTATGCTGTGGTGAACTGCGTCAAGCTCAGCTATTTATCATGTAAAATTCTGGTTCTACTGTAAAATATGAGCTAGAATGGAGAAAATAGTAAAATCTCTATCTGTTATAGCAAAAAAGGGTTTCACAACCAATTTAAAACACTGATTTAAATATGTTTCTCCATGAGCATAAGACAAATATCAAAAAGAGAATTTAAAATCTTTTCGTTATGCTCTGCCACAATGTATTAAGTTATTCTTTAAATATATCAGCAGTTAGCATCTACGTACAATAGTTTACAATGTGTTCATAATGCTATTCTTGTACAGTCATGTTACTGTAGTTAGTTACTGACATATGCAGTAGTACTCCCCAAGACCTATAAACAGTTTGTTGTATACAATCGGAGGAGTTTCCCTTTAACAATTTAATAATTTAGTGATTTCGTGTTGTCTCACACTCTTCTATTGTTGTTTTCCCCCAGATTTTCTCTCCTGTTGCTGGATTTGGAGGAATATTATTTTGAACAGCACACTGCATACCATGTGACAACCAGTTCAAAAAAGGAGAGGTAATTTCAGATTGTTCATTAATTGTTCATTAACAACTAGCAGCATCAGCCACTTCGCTACATGTGACATATATGTGAATACATGAATGTCGTTTCTTTATGAATCTTTAGCATGGCATCACCAGGTTCTTTTTTTCTTTCAACTTTCCAGTCGTATGTAATAATCCTGATCACCAGGTTGTGATGTCAAACCCCAATAGTGTGGGAAAACCAGAATAAGATGTAAACTCGTAGATATGCTTGTAGCCCTTTTATTGTACATATCAGGTGTTTGCAGGTGCCGATATCTAGTCAAAGCCTTTAAAGTTTGTGGCAGTTGTGTTAGCCTGCGGCGCAGCTGTTCAAACATCATCTTATCCTGTTATGAAGGCTTGAGCAAACTGAAAAAAAACCCACAAGCCTCTAAGAACAAGATTATTCAGACAATTTAGTTTTATTGTCCTATCAAAGTGGGCAGGATGTGTGTCCAATACGGAGAAGGGACAGATTTATGTGAGAAGTTGTGTTTTCAAACTGACATATGATATGAACTTTACAGTGATAATCTGTGTGTTTTGTCTCTTTATTTGGTGGCATTTGTATAATTCTTCCAATTTCTACCAGTCAGCGTGCTTTATTTTACAGTTTGCTACAATGTGAGATTAGCCCAGAAATCTGCTGGGTTACTTTACAGCACAAAACACAACGAGAGCTATACAAAACACAAATTATTACACATACAGTATGTTGCACTTAATTGCACTAAATTCTAAACTCTGGTTCTATAAACTGTTGTTTGAATTAATTTTGGCTTAGGAGAAAGAAATGTGTTTTATGTTTTTTGACAAGCTAGCATTCAGTGGTGGAGGAAGTATTCAGATCATTTACTTAAGAAAAAGTACTAATACCTGACAGTAAAAATACTCAATTTCAAGTAAAAGTCCTGCATTGAAAGTGTTACTTAAGTAAAAGTATGTAAGTATAATCATGGAAATTAACTTAAAGTATTAAAAGTAAAAGTGCTCAAGCAGGAAAAACTTCAACATTTTTAAAAGCAAATCTTTATATTTGTAAAGCTGGAAGGAACCATAAATGTTTTAGCATGAAAAAATACTTAGAAGATCAAAATAGTTGCTAACTAATCATCTTAATTATTTCAGCTGTAGTTGCATTATACTGTCGGGTAGTTTAATCTAGATAATAACATATATTCTATACAATATTTGTGCTGCATATGTTTTGTATGCAAATATCTAAAAGGTTCATTTCCCTCTGAATTGTAGAGGAGTAGAAGTATACAGTGGCAGGTAATGAAAATACTCAAGTAAAGTACAATTACCTCAAATTTGTACTTAAGTATAGTACTTGAGTAAATGTATTTTGTTACATTCCACCACTGCTAGCATTTAATTAGCATTTTTCCCCACTTTTCCAAAAGAACTGTTAATAATTTATTTTTATTAAAATTGTTTCCTTGTTATGTAAATTATTCATTCATGTATCAGGTTAAGTTATGTTAGGTTAGGTTATGTGGCTATATTTAACTAAGGAGGCTCGTGGCGAACGCTGCTAACAAACTAACTTTAGCTTTTTTTCTTCCAGAAAAGTCAGAGGCTCCTTCAAGGTCTGTTCCAGATCGATCATATTTGATCCAGATGATCTTGAAGAGCCCATTTTAAAGGTTTGTTTTAATAATATGGTTTATGTTTAGTATGTCTTGCTACCAGACAATGTTTTTTTTAAAACCTAACTGGAAATGAGGTATAAAAAATAATGTTGCTATAAATTGGAAATATTAGTATGAAAATCTAATAACTCTAATAATCTTATCTTGGAAAACTGAAGATATAAGAACTAACGGTATATATGTTAGAGAAAAATAGGCTAACATACTAAAATTCAAGCTCTATTCATGTTAAAGTCAGTACTGTCAACACAATATCCTCTTTTGCATGTTTTGCATGGATGCTATATTGTGTATCTGTTTTACACTAGATGCTATGACCAGGTCTTTGTAAATCAGGGTACATAATTATTTGTTGCCCTTTCTCCAGATTCCTCTTCGAGACTGTAAGAAGATTGAGTTTGTGGAGAGAGAGAACAACCCTTTCAATGAGTGAGCATGGTTTAATCTCTCTCTCAGTTCACACGCTGATGTTTATTTAGTTTGTCAAACTGGTCGGGTAACTTCAAAATGCCATGCAAATGTTAACGATACTTGGAAAGCAATATCCACACATCATTTATGTGATCTGATCTTTACACATTCAAACAACCTCTGCAACTGCTGTTTGGATGACGTACCCACGTAGTTTAGTTTTGAACACATTTGATGTTGGTTATTCGATGTTGATAATAGGCATGGGACAATATGACATTTTCATGTCAGGATTATCCTGGCCAAAATAATTGTGATTCACGATATGTTTCCGATAATCAACAAAATATGCTTAAAACTCTTTAAATGGCACTAAAACACACTGGAATCACTTTACCTTATATTTTGTTTTGTTGTGACTTTTTTTCCCTCCAAACATTGATTTTTTTCTCATGAAATTGTTACTTTTTTTGTAAACATTACACATTTTTTCCTCATCAAATTGGGATTTTTTTTTTCTTTAAACAGTGCGACTTTTTTGCACCACAGATGGTACACTGTAGTAAACTGCAGTCCTGATAATGGAAATTCACCACGATCAACTTATTGTGTTTTTTATTGCGATCCACGATAAAATCCATTATTGTCCCATCCCTAGTTGATAAGTCAAGTCAATTTTATTTATGTAGCATGAAATCATAACGGAAGTTATCTCAAGCAGAATCCCGTAATTCAGTCGTCCTTATTTAATTTCAAGTTTTAATTTTGGATTTAGTTTGGGTTGGAACATTTTCTTTAAAAAGGCAATGTAAGTAAAGAAATACAGTGATATTTTTTGGTATTTTAACTTGTTTAAACTTGTGTTTTCCTCATAGGTCGAGGCCAGCTGCCATCTCTATTTTATGTGTACAGGTGAGTCATCATTAAAATGTAGATATCATTTTTTGTGACATCAGCCTTTGTGGCTTGTTACACTGTAATACATGGTAACAATGTAATACATGGTAACATTTTGTTGTTTTATTTGTCTTTCACTGTCCACATTTATTATCTTCAATTGTTCCAGCAGTGTATTGTTTGTCATGACAGCTTTTCAAAGTAAAAACATACATTTTATTTCAGGCTATTTACATCAAAGAGAGCAATGTCATAGCACCTTACAGAAATGAAAGGGTGAGTCCTCTGATGTTTGTATACCAGGAGCCGTTTGCATAGACTTGACTGTACTCTTGACGTGTCTGTTTGTTTGTAGTATGAAAATCCATTCATGCAAATCTGCAACTCTGTGCTTTTATCCTGTTAGTCTGTGTTTAATCTTCTCTGCTTGAGTTTAAATAGTGTGTGAAATACAATCACGCAGGGTCTTCTGTGCTTAAGTCCTGTCACCATGCTAATTCTCACACTAAAACAGCCACATTTAAGCTATTACATAATTATGTAAACATTAAGATCTCTAAACAATTGATTGAAGCCATACAGAAGCATTTAACCTAAAAAAAAAGAGTGCAGAAGAAGTTGTACAGAGAACACAGAAATGTCTCCAGGATTTGCTCATTTCTTGAAATGAAAGACTTGAACTTGTCTCGTCACTCTTTGGCAGGGGTCAACGAAGGTGACTTTTCAGTTGGAAGGTTGGAGTAAAACAGAAGATGTAGTTCAAACATTACTTCAGGTATGTAGCTACTACTACTACCTCAGAGTCCTGGGAATTGGGTAGAGTGTTTTAATAAACGGAGCTGTTAGATTGTTTTTGACTTGGCAATACATGGAATTAGGAATTTGCTCCTGTGGTGTGTGTTAGTATTGCTCTGCTCATTTGACTCTGGTGAATTTTGCAGCTCCACAGGGCGTCCTGTCTGGAAAAGCTTGGAGACCAGACTGCAATGGTGAGTCAATCAATGAGCACACAGCGAGCCTCTAAATCCTGAAATATAATGAAATGATGAAAATCAAAAGCATGAATGATCCATTCTGCCTCTTGTACTGTATTCCACACAGTGTTACTTCCTTCAGTGTATGATTATTGTTAATTGCCAAGTATTAGATGATTATATGATGGTTACCGTGATCAAACATTCAGTTCTTGTGTATTTCTAGATTGCAGCCAATTTACAATCACGACTGGCGAGGTCATCTTTTGACAAAAACTGGTATGACGTCAAACAGAAGTTCTTTGATTCACATTTCACTGTCATTTACACAATCGTTTTTTAATTAAATATGCTGATTAATTTGTACGGAAGTGCATTTCTGCCAATGTGATGGAAAAAAAGATCCTGATAAGTCATTAGAATTTTGTCAAAATAATGACATAGTATCTCAAATAATGAGAAACATTCTCAAAATGAGTTGGTATGGAAAAATAATTTTGGGATACTTAAATCATTATTTTGAGAAAGTTTCTCATTATTTTGAGATACTAACTTATTTTAACAAAGTGTGTCATCATTTTGAGAACATTTCTCATTATTTTTAGGTACTTTCAAGAAAGTTTCTCATAACTTAGAGAATCTTTTTTTTTGTCATCACATTGGTGGAAATGGTCTTCCATATGAAAGCGTTTGGTGTTATATTAATAATTTGTGTTGGAGTATGCAGCTGGATAAGACTGTTGGGAATCTGATGTAAAGCTTTCAGAGTGTCGCTGAGAAGCCTCACATGGAGTGTGCGGTGGAGATGGTCATGCCTCTGGTGTCCAATCCCGGCCATGTTTGCATAACAGATGAAAGCCTCTACTTCCAACCTCTCAATGGATATCCGGTGAGCCGCCGCCTCTGAGTGGACACGCCGAGTTCTGTTTTTGAGCTGAGGTAATAATATCATGTTTATGTAACTTGTCATTTCAGGAACAGGTGATTCAAATCAAACTCCACAGAGTCAGGAGAATCTACAAAAGACGGCATGGACTCAGACCACTGGTGAGCACAACTACAAGAGTAAGCAAATAAATAATAATGTGGTCAACAAGGCTCTAATAATGTGTGTGTGCATGTCTGTCCTCGCCCAGGGTCTTGAGGTGTTCTGTACTGAGAATGATTTCTGCTCTGACATCTACCTGAAGTTTTATAACACTGCTGACAGAGATGAAATCTACTACTACATCGCCACTTTCCTGGGTGAGAAATCTCAAAGCCAGTAGTGAATCTGTGACTTGATTTCCTAAACAATCTTGTGTTTAAAAACAAGAAGTTCAACAGTATTGTTGAGTTATTAAGTCTAAGGGATGTAAATTAGTTTTTCGGTGTGCTGCTTTTCCTACTCTGCAGACATGTGATTAGCCATGGGACGATATGTCACATTTGTTTTCGATGTAAAAAAAAATACAGATAGGAGACCGCGGTTCGTGTATTTTTGTAATACTTACTTAATCTAACAAAGTAGTTTTGTATCAATTCACAACATTAACAAGGTGTTTAAAACTGCGACTGTAATCTGAGAAAAAACCCCCCATTAATTATATATAAACTTAATTTTGTAGGAGACAGGGTTGCAGCCTGCGGCCTTGCCCGCAGTTGTGTCTCATAAAAATTCTCAGTGTTGTCACAGTAATGAACCTTGATCCGTGTCTCAAACTATGCAGTGTTGGGTCCTTGAATTTGAGGGAATTGGGCCTGGGAAGTTCTTGAAAAGTCCTTGAATTCGATGTTTAAGATGGTGTGGGAACCCATGTGGTGAAACCCTCATAACACACACGACTGACTTGACCCGGGTGTTTTCCTGCTCCTTGCTCAGAGAACCACATGACGGAGGACACAGCGGAGAGTTACATGCTGCAGTGGCAGCGTGGCCATCTGAGCAACTACCAGTATCTTCTTCACCTCAACAACCTGGCTGACCGCAGCTGCAACGACCTCTCCCAGTATCCCGTCTTCCCCTGGGTCATCGCTGACTACACCAGCGTGCAGTTGGGTGGGTCGGCAGCAAAGAAACACACACACAGAGTATTTTACATAACATGTGACTGCAGAGGTGATCAGGATCATTACCCCTCCAGCTTCTGGGATGCGATTACTGTACTTACCCTCCAGTTGTTTTTATAACTGATATTGTGTGTTTAAAGTATTTGGCATTGCTTCTTGTGTGGCTCGTAGTTTTAAAATGTGGAGAGTGGTGCAGTAAAGGTTTGAATCTCACTATAATCGCTCATATTAAACATGCATCAGTCGTTAATTGTCAGGATTTTTACCTCTGTTTCCCAGATATGACAAACGCTGCCACATTCAGGGACCTGAGCAAACCTGTGGGGGCCCTAAACAAAGAGCGACTAGACCGACTGCTGGTGAGATGCTGCTGCATCTGTTTTCTTTTAGATGTAACTCAGTGACTATGTCTATGGATTTGATTTCACTTTCTGTTGGGCAAAAACTCAAACTTAATCCTTGTGTCTTACTTTTAAAAGGTTGCTCTGATGAAAAAGGTCTGCATCAACAAACTAGAGGAATTATATATTACTATTTTCCACTTTCACTGAGTTAAATCTTTTAACCAACTTCAGTCCTGATCATCACTACCAAAGATTCATTCATTTGGAAAAAAAAGAATTATTTTCTGTATACTCAATGCTAAGGGGATTTTCTTTTTCACAGTCTGGGATAAGTCAATGATTAGCAACAACATTGATTTTGATGCATTGCATCAAACACTGCAGTGCTCCATAATACAGCAGCAATAACCCGAGTGGAAACCAGGAAAATAGCAGGAGAAAATGGCTCAATTTGGTGGAAAATAGTAAAAACTGCAATTTTGAAGCCAAGGCTCTGGGTTTCTACCGGGACATTTTTGTCCTTCAGTGTCTGAGCAGGGCTGGGTGAAATGGAGAAAATCAAATATCATGATATTGTTGAAATACCTCCATATCGATATTGTGACAATATTGTACTATTGGTATTTTCACAAAATATTTACACAATATTCGATTTTTGATAAATAATCATCAGTAATGTGGATATAATGACTAAGTGGGAAAAGACTTGGAAAACAGTCTTGTAAGTTCAGTACTTTAATGCAGCCTTTAAAACCAGGAAAAGACAACACTTCTGCCATATTACAATATCCAAAATCTAAAATGATATCTAGTCTCATATCACAATATCAATATAATATCGATATATTGCCCAGCCCTATGTCTGAGTGTCTGTATTTTGGCTACACAGTTTATTATAGACTTATTATAGGAGCTGAGGTTGAACTTCCAAAATGTTTAAAATAAATTAAAAACAATATCACACCCCATTACCAAAATGTATGCCATATGCATTAACACAACCAAAGTGATGGAGAAATTAAAAGGCCAAAAATGTCCCTCAAGGATGCACGAGGGACAAGTCATCTTTTTACTCTGGATATATCTGAGTGTTTGCTACGTGTTGTTTCTGTACTGTGAGTATCAGTAAACAGAGTTGTCATGTTCACAGGCTCGCTACAGAGGCATGCCTGAACCTCGCTTCATGTATGGCAGTCACTACTCCTCTCCAGGCTACGTCCTCTTCTACCTGGTCAGAGTCGGTATGTCACACACACTTCATCGTGTATGGGAGCACAGTACACACAGAATACATTCAGTGTCTTTATGCACGGTCGACCACTGCTCAAACACTGTCTGTTTTTGTCTGCATGCTTGTCTGTACTGTTTGTACTCCTTTCCCCACTGGCCAAAAAACCCACTAACACCTGCTAACATCTGAATATCTGGCTTTTCTGTCCAATGGGAAAGATTACAATGGGCATTCACTCCCAGGACAAATGACTCTGCGGTAGTCACGGGTATTTATTGGCTCCAGCTCCGATCGGCAGTGATGTGAACACAGCTCCCTGGTGCACACGCTACTTTTTGCCACTTTACCTGTGCGATCACAGCTGTCTGTCTCTGTACAAGCAGAGAGACTGAATACAGTTACGGTGAATGCAGGGCGAGCGCTCGGAGCGGGGAAGAGTTTAAGTTTAATAGTGAAGATATCAAGTGAATTTACAGCAGAGTTTTCAGTTTTGTGCACTATATGAGAAAGCTGTAGCAGGAAAGGTTAACACGTTTTCCAGCGTGTTCGTGGCATTGACTGTGAGGCACCAAAAAAACAAAACAGAAAGGCATACTCATCTTCTGGCAATGGGAAGGCAGTCTATCGCCTATTTTTATCAGATGTTCCTGTGTTTAAAAAAAGCTGCATATACATGCTAATTTTGGTGGAAATTGGGTGTAAGAATACTGTCTGTTTACTGTAGACTGAGGTTTATCAAGTGTAAAGCCTGTCTGATTTACTACAGCAATCTCAAGACTAATTACACAAATAGGAGGTTGGGTCATTTACATTGTGTTGGTGTGTAGTCGCCATCTTTGCTTCTACTGAAAAATGAAGTTTTATTGTTGTTTTTATTGTGTTAATGCTTCCTGTGTCCCCCCCTGCAGCTCCAGAGCACATGCTGTGTCTCCAGAATGGCCGCTATGACCATGCAGATCGCATGTTTAATAGGTACATTATTTCTACTTCAAAATTGATAAAAGCATGAAATGTAGGATATCATCAGGCAAAAATCAGTGATGCAACACAGATTTTAAAACAATACAGGAAAATGTTTTATATTTAAATCTGTAAATCTGTAAACACGTTATTGCATAAATTACCTATTAATTAAATGTAGTATTTTAAGCTTTAAAAATAGGTTTGATTTTGAACGTTGTTATTTACAACCTGCATTGATTTCTTACAGCATAGGTGATACATGGAAAAACTGCTTAGATGGGGCAACTGACTTCAAAGAGGTAAAATATGACTCTACTGTATTTTATTGTCAGTTAGACCCTACTGTCATATTAAAAAAATATTTTCCCGGAAGTGATGAGTTTGTGCTGTCAATACAGCCAATCACCAACATAAGCATGGTAATTAGAGCCCAACCAATATGGAATTTTTAAGACCAATACTGATTGTAGAGGGGGAAAATTCACCGATTATCAATACGGTGGCTGATATAGTGAATTTTTGAGCTGGAATGGAAATAGACCTTTTCTATGTGGACTGATATGACTGTGCAGAGCTACTCAGAAGGCTGCTTTCTTAAAGACCTCCTCCAGACACATTTTAAAGTATGTAAAAATACTCTGCTATGATTATGATATTTTGTTTAACATGGTTTTCCCACAAATCGTAAAAAACAAATCTGGTCTCAAGCCCCGTCCGCCACCGCTGCCATAGTTACGCTTGCCATAGAATGTCCCAGCCACAAGTGACTTGATTGGCTC
>JAOVVB010130204.1:0-12295 GCA_028570985.1 Heterobranchus longifilis | reverse complement strand
CATGTGAGAGCAGTGATGAGAGTGCAGAGGGTCCCCAGCATGTTGTCAGTGTGTGATGAGAATGGCCTTGTAACTTGAGAGAGTGATCTTACTGCTGACAGATTAGAGGGTTTGGAGGAGAGGAGGTGCTGGAGGAGCATTTTAATATAACACTGAAACTGAGAGGGACTGATAAGAGGAGGAGATTTGCCTAAATCTGCATGCCTTTCCTTTTTTTTTTTTATTGTACTGATTTGCAACTTTGTCCAGTTTCAAATGAAAATGACTCATGCATTCAAGTTTTCATGCATTTTTTAACTTTTATATTTGCATCTTAACCTATAATTATATTCATAAGGGTGTTGTTATTTTTTTTAGATGTAAATAAGAGACATGTATTGCATGATATAAACGTTGGCTCTGCACACTTTATACAAAATTAGAAGTAAACTGTCTGTGATTGATAGAATGTTAATGATCAATCGTGCAATGAACAACCTATCAGTGTGTTTCCAGTCAGAGGCAGTTTCCTCTGATTTTACAGAGAGCTGACATTTTTTTTATAAATAAGGAGAGGAGGCCTGCAGGTGCATCCTGGGAAGGGTGATGCTTCACTGACGCAGGATAAAAAGTCTTTTGTAACGTCCTGACTATTGCAAGCAGGTCAACCCTGATTAAATATACTGTATACTAATCAAGTTTAATAACATGTCACGTGCATCGTCATGCACTTGTTACTTTGTTACTCTTTATTGTTAATCTCCAGGGTAAAACCACTGGCTTTCATTATATCAACCCATCATCCTATTAACTTTCAGTGCTCATTGTATTGAGGGAATCTTGCAGCTATCTGAGGGTACCTGCAGGGTCTTAAAGTATTAAAAAAAACATTGAATTGAACTTTTTTTTTTAAAGAAGGGCTTAAAAGTAATGAATTCCATTTACAAAAGTCTTGCCTTTTTTCTTGTGCTTTCGTAGGATTAAATAAATACCGTAACGTCATAAATAGGCTAAATGTTTTCGCCTACGTGTGTTCAACGATACAATTCCAGAGACGGTTTAGAACCAAGACAGTTCCTGTACCTGTGTCACGTGGGTTTAGTTACGGCCCCGCCTCTTTATGAGACTAGAAGCTGTTCTGAGTGCATTGATTCCAATGGGAGAAGTGAACGTGAACACAGATTATGATCGATCCTTTCGCCCCATATGGAGCCGAAGGGATGACGTCTTTTTGTTGGCCAACTCGGAAATTAGCGTCGCCATGGGTTCCCTCATCAAAAAGCCTGTAGGATGGGAAAATAAGCTCTGTGGCGAACACAAGTTTATAATACTTACACATTTTGTCTAGAAAGACACTTTTATGATTTTAGAAGCGTAGATGCATTCTGCAAAAGTAAAAAGCTAATGCTAGGTTATAAAGGAACTCCCCAATGGTCGAACGTCACCGTCTCACGTCACCGTCGCCACTACTAAATTGACGGTGACGTTTAATGTCCTCGACAACCTCTGTAGTCTCATTTAGCCACTTGTTAGCAACCGCCTTTTTAAAGACATTCACCAGCAAGAAAATGCACCAGCGGGGTATTTACCGAGGTATTTTATGTCAGAACATGTCTGTTAAACAGACCTTGCATGCAGCAGATGATAGAATGCTCATTACAACCACAAGGGACTTGGGACTTGAGACTTGACTTGGACTTGCAAAAAAGGACTTGTGAGCATCTCTGATATTTGCACAATGGCTTCCTGTCACACCTTGGAGGTAGGCCTATGAGGTGCACGCTGTAGGTCCGTCACACATTCACTCCTCACAGAGGTGAAAAGGATTGTGTGTTACTGTCTCCAGTATCAGGTTCAACCCTATGACCCTTTTAACCGCTTTGTTTATCCCATCTGCCTTCCCTGTTCTGATGCTGCCTCCCCTAAACACCAAAGCTAATAATGCTCAAGGAACGATTGATTACAATATACACGCTAAAAAGCCTGAGACTCAATCATCAAGAAGAAGAGCTGTGTTTTCTTCTGCTCAGTGCCATTAGAGGTTTAGAGCCAGCTGCTCACTCCAGATAGTGACAGATGTCAGTTCTCTCGCTCTGTTGGAAATTTACTAACAGTTTCAGCTGCAGATTATTCTCCTTTCACTAGTTGAAAGTCTCTGCCAGGCTCCTGCAATCATCCCAAATATATAGGGGCAATCAGAAAACTCCCGGGTAGCACGACTAACCATTGAATCTGAATTTGAGGGTGGAGTGAGAAAAAGAGTGTGCACCTACAGAGAAACTGCAGCCAGTGTTCAGTCGTCTTGCATTACTGTGGGTTCAGAGGATCTGGTTTATCATCCGACTCCACAACTCTGT
This sequence comes from Heterobranchus longifilis, assembly GCA_028570985.1. Classification (NCBI taxonomy): domain Eukaryota; kingdom Metazoa; phylum Chordata; class Actinopteri; order Siluriformes; family Clariidae; genus Heterobranchus; species Heterobranchus longifilis. The sequence goes on along the minus strand of JAOVVB010130204.1, from coordinate 9,959 downwards.
CACCACTTAAAGACATAAAAATAAATGTTTTAGAGAGTAAAATAAAACTCCACTGCTGTTTTTTTAGCATCCTCTCTGCTGTTTCAGGCTCACATTAAAGGACTTCAATAAGGATCCTGGCAAACCCAGAATCAGTTTACACTTTATGCTCACTAAAGGGACGAACTGCAAGCACCTAAGTGTGCCATGTCTGCGTTGAGGTTTTAATGAACTCGAACACATTTTGGGGTAAAACGACAACATGCACTTTGCAGGAGTCACCAATAGGAGGCACTGTGAGACCAATAACTTGCATCCTTGCAGACACAGACATCATGTAAGCAGCTTACAACACACCTTTTACCATCGCCCTTTAGGGAATCTCAAGTTTGAACATAAATAAGGTTACAGCCAAATGTTAGTTTAACGTGAACTCATTAGCAGCATTTATCCCACAATGCAAGTACTGAAATCTGCATCAAAGCAGACTGAGACTGTGAGAGTGTGTGTGAACATCAAGGTGTCCAATTAGACTAATTATTCTTGTTTGAACATAGACGTGCGTTTTTATAGTTCACAGTTGTCTTTGCAAGACAAAAAACTGATCTAAGACCAACACGGCTGATGTCAGTTAGTAATGGGCGGACCAATTATTTTCACAGAATCCTTCGAGTTGATACATGTAAATGTATCGAACCTTTAGTTTTTGCAAAATATAGCGTCAGTTTCTGACATGCACGTTCAACAGCTAGTGCTGCTCGCCCCACAAAACACCTCTGCAATGCATCACCAGTCATCATGCATACGTTTATATTAATAAAGATAAAATATTAATTTCAATGCATTGATTCAGCACTTGTATGTAGGGATGTAAGCTCAACACCATGTTACAGAAATGTCACTGACCAATGAACTGTCATTCATTTTGAGGGGCAATTAGCAAACGTCCTAGTTTGAGAGAGCAGTTATTTCAATCTCATTCAGTTTAACCTGCCGACTCTCAACGCGAGTCCGATTCACTCAGTCTTCGCTCGTTCATCAGTGCCGCTGCTGCATTACGTAACGTTACTGCATAACAACTAAATGAGCAGCGGGAAGAGGAGTGCAATTTGGAACCATTTTGAATCCATTTCATCCACAAAAGTACTCAGTATGTGGAAGTATAATCAGGAAAAGGCACTTAAAAGTATTAAAAGTAAAAGTACTCGATGCAGAAAATCCTTTAAATAATTAAAAGGAAAAGCAGCAAATCTTCACATTTGTAAAGCTGGAACCATGAAATGTTTTAGCATCTTTACCTAAATATACTGTTGGGTTTAGTCTACATCAAACCATATATATTTTATACAATATTTTACAAGTTCTTCATGTTTTGCATGCAAAAATCTTATTTAGTAAAGTAACTTAAGCTGTCAAATAATTGTAGTGGAGTAAAAAGGACAATATTTCCCTCTGAATTGTTGTAGAGTAGAAGTATAAAGTGGCAGGGAAGGAAAATACTCAAGTTAAGAAAAAGAACCTCAAATTTGTACTTAATTACTGAGTAAATGTACTGTAATGTGTTACATTCCACCATTGCATACTGGACACTAAAAAGAGTCGTTCAAAAAGATGTGTTCGTTTATTTTCGCCCATCACTAATGTCACTATCAGGGCTGATCTCTATTTACGAGTGTGTGACTCTCATCTTTAATATACCCCCTTTTAATTCCTCCTCATCCCTTCGGAGAGACGCATGCTTCCCTTTGTTCTGGAGATTTACGACATGGCGTCATCCTCTGACGTGGCCGTCAGACACAATGCGTAACAACCAGTGTAATAGTCTCCCCATTACTGAACGCTGTGAAACTTTTCCTCATGTCATGGGACCCCAGAGTCGCCTGAGCATTTGACCGTGGAGTCTAACAGCCCGGCAGGACTGTTGATCACAGGCTTCGTGTGCTTCACAGTACCACCTGCTCTCCCCTCCTTACGTAATGCAGACTCTGCAGTGCCTTCTGGGATAGGGGTGTGAGGTGAGCTGCACCCAATATACTGACCTCCTCTCTTCCATCACGCATGTTCTCTCCTCTCATTCTCCCCGGCCTGCTCCTTTTCCCTGACATCTTCTCCCACTTCAACACGTCGTCTGCTGCTGGCTCTCCATCCAACTCCTGCTCTCTTTGACCCCCCCTCCCTCTGTCTTCCTCTCTCTTCAGGCAACAGTGTCGGCAGCCGGGTGATGACAGCTCCTCTCTCATTCAACCGCTCACTGGAGGCAGGGAGCGGCCGTCCATCCATCAGCACGGCAGCAAACCCCCCTCCACTACAAAGCCATTGTGACTAGCAAAATAGTAACGGCCTTTTAATCAAAACATTTACCCCCGTGTAAAAGTAAAACACAAACGGCTCATATCAGCAGGTTGAGGCAGACTCCTTGTCTCAGAGGTGTGTGTGCCTCTGTGTGCATGTGTGTATGTGTATGTGTGTATGTGTGTGTGTGAGCTGAGCATGCATTCCATGCCGCCCTGGTGGTAGTCTACACAAACAGACAGTAGGGGCTGGAGGAGAGCCCGTTTGGGGAGAAGTCATGCGTGGCCGTAGAAAAGTGCCAAAGGACCCCGATTCACAATGTACCACCATGCAGGCGTATTAACCGGCGAGAGGAGCACAATGGCCGACACAATCCGGTGTTATTTGAGTTTGCTCTCGAGCCGCTGCTCACTGTTATGCCTTGAAGATGAAGTGGCACTTAGAGTGTGCATTTCATTTGACCCCTGAGACTCTCGTGTCATGCAGTGGTGTTCTGCAGCCACGGCTGGTTCGGGGAATGCTGATGATGCTAAGCACTTGGGAGGGTGATTCATTTGTGTGTGTGTGTGTGTGTGTGTGTGTGTGTGTGTGTGTGTGTGTGTGCGTGTGTGTGTGTGTGTGTGTGGGGAAGAGGAAAAGGAATGGAGGTATTATTCGTTTTGCAGACTGTATGTTTGTCTCTTTTTTTGCAACACTGCAAGATGATGCAGTGTTGAGTTTAATATTTCCATTTCATTCCCTGCATGCTTCAGCGTCTGGACCGGGAATTCATCACGTGTGCGTCCATTTTGGAGTCAATATGGAGCACATATTGGAAAGTCTGCATTCATCTTATTGTCATTGGTGTGCATCCAGGTGATCAAAGAGTCGCTGTTCTGAGTTGCCCACATTTAGACAAAAGGTATGTGTGCAAAAATCAGACATGAGTACAGGAGTAATTAGAGAGACAGACCAGTACAAGAAAACACAGCTATGACTTCACAGAACATGGTCACACACGTCATTTGCAATTTAGTTTAACACAACACAGAAAAAGACTTAATGCATTCTACCATTAACCTATTAACACCAATGCATTGCCCTGAGAACTGTCTACAAACTTGTTTTGGTGCATTATGCACATATGAATAAATCATGTTGGAATCAGGGAGAATAATGCATGCCTTTTTTGCATTTTTTTTTAATTTTTTTACGTCATACAGCCAAATGTTCTGACTCTGAGGACGACTGCAGAGCCTCAAGGTCTGGTTCTCACCCCACTGCTGGACACGGTGGACCACAGACGTCTGGAAAGCTGTTGGGTTTAGTGTGACATCAGCAAACGGCACTCAGCGGAGCAGGAGAAGCCCTTAAACACGGCTATATTTCTGCCCGGACTCTGCTCATATTCACATTTAACAGCAGAACAAACAATGACAGGGCGGGGAGGAATTGCAGACACCTCACCCAGCATGTGTGAAAATAAATCTGCTCAAGGGTGGAGACCTGTGTGTCTTCAACAATCATGGAAATTTCAATGGCCGCGCCACGAAGGAGGGCCTTTTAATAAAGGCATTTCATTAGGCCGTGTGCGTGTCACGCACTCGATTTCTGTCTATCACACGCTGCCTTGAAAACCCGCTGGGAGCTCTTTTCATTGCCTTGATGCCGACAGGATCTAAACTGAAAACGTATTTCATCGGGATCATTGTTCTTGATCTCTGCGCTTGTCATCATACAGATTAATTGCATTTTGCCAAGTGATAAAATAATACATTGTGTCTAACCACATGGTATTATTTGGAGTGGGGCATCAAAGGACAATTGTAGCAGCTTTGTAGCTTTCAAGTGCTCTTTTGAAAGCTAAAACGCCGCATGTGCTCTGTCTAAACTTAACCACCTCTTCGAAAATACCTCATGGAAAATCTGATCTGGAGATAACCCTTTTCTGCTCGGAGATAGTGAAAACAAAAGACAATCCTTTCACTCATTTTCATCACCTCAGACTGACTTTCCATATCGGTTGTATCAATATGTGTTATTTGGCTGAGTGAAAAGGAAGTGGTTGTTAAGTGCCATTGGTGAGATACAAACAGAGGCTGGGGAACAGAAAGAGTATACAGCAACTGGACACAGAGGGCAGCTGGAAAGTCTATCATCTCACAGGTTTAGATGCTGTTTGCCTTGTATTGTACGCCAGCCTCAGTGTCCCCCAAGGACACGTATCTTTCCATGAAACACAGACACAGTCACAACATACACAGCACCACACACAAGGAAAAATGTACTGATGAGTACAAACTGCCCCACCCCCCTTTGCAGGGGCCTGTCTAAAGGGAGGGGCACGGGGGTGGTGATCACTCCCCCCCCCCCCCCCTGAAATACTGCCCCTCCAGGGCTCGAGTACCAGGGGTGATTCCAGGTCTTGTGCAGTGCCACTTTTTATGTAATACCACCTGTATCAGTGAACTGCAAATTGTGCCCAGTGTTTTCTAAGACAATTTTCAATGCCGTATTTATTTTATCTTCCGTCGCAGACTGAAAACTCACCTGTCCAGACTGCATCTTGGACCATAAAATAAAAAAAGACTTTCTTTACTTTCTTTATCTTTTGTTTCTAAAATGCAGCACATGAAGCTACTTTGCTTATTGGATGACGTTTATGTACTCACATGATTCTTGCAGTTTTTGGGTCGAATCTTCACGGTTGAATGCACTTATTGTAAGTCGCTTTGGATAAAAGCGTCAGCTAAATGATTGTAATGTAATGTAACTTTTTCTGATTTCTCATGCCCCCCACCCCCCACCCCACCCTGACTGGGTCATGGTCCCCGCTGTGCCACCTCATTTTTCAAAATCCAGGAATCGCCCCTGCCGCTTTTATGTTTTGCTGCAGGATATGAATTTCTTATATCAAACTCTGTCGAGACAGAGCAGGCAGTGAGAAAAGCAATAACCAAAACACGAATAATATGTGGACATCCCTTTTTCCCATACTGCCTCAGAAAACAGATTACTCACTGATGATGGCGCAGCAGGGAATAGACGGAGTTAGACAGTGGAAGGCCTCATTGGGTTCTGATGATCCAGTCCTACTGACGCAACCATGTCGGGTTCACATGGGATCAAATCAGTCTTCTTCCGCCATGGGTGTCTGTCACTCATCCTCGTGAATACACACCTCTGTGCCTATATACACACATAGAATGGCCGCTATATATCAGTCAGTCACTCTCAGGATTAATGACATGGGACTATTTAAGCATACATACACTTTTACGACTTATTGCCGACTGTATGATAATGAAAAATCCAGGTGGCAATCATCAACAAATCTCATCTTCTACCCATTTTTCCTTTGATGGCCGTCCCTCAGACTCACTTAAGGACACGGCCCGGCTGGTGAGAGGACAGAGGTTAACTCAAGTGTCAGCACTCTGGTACCAGATGTGCGCAACTCTATCAGAGCCAGATCACACAAAGAACCAAGTAATGTGGCATAAAGAAAATCTGGGTGACAACAGCTCATCTGTCTCCTGCTATGGTAGCTTACGGTAATTTATGAGCACCTCATTTGAACCATACACAAATGAATGCTTTCCAAGATTACATGCTCATAAATATTCTGCCGAATGCCTCGAGCAAAGAGGTGACCCCATCGGTGACAATAATTTACATTTCAAAAGGTTGCAAAAACACTTTAATGGCTTGTTTTCTTTTTCTTTCCCCCTGTCTGAAAATGTGAGTTTGGGTTGACTGTTTTCCCAGTTCTGCATGGAAAGGGTCTGGAGTTATCATCGCGCGGAGGAGATTCCAGAGCAGGTACTTAAGGGAATCTGTTTCCATGCTCCAATGTAACACACAGAGAGAGGCAGACAGAGAGAGTGGAATAAATAGACTGGAGAGAGATGAATGTGGGAGGAGATGGAGAAAAAGACGAGGAGAAATGACAGCGAGGAGCAGACAGGAGGGTAAACAAAGCATAGGTGGAAGAGGTTAAGAAGATACATGAATGTGGGGGGTGCTGACAAAGAAAGATCCAGTTATACGGAGCAAATAGAACGTGTATGGGGGTGGAAAGGGGATTAATGAGTTAGTAATGCAGTCGGAGCTCCCTGGCAGCCAAAGGTGGCAGAGAGTTGTAAACCACATTAAAGAATCTCAACCTTTGCATTTAAAGCCCCCTGATGTAGGCACTAATGTGTTTTTATGCGCCGGGTTACCAAAACAAACGGGGTGACCGTGTTTTGTTCTGTTTTGCGAGGAATGTAAGAGATGCAGTCTGGAGCCGCAGGGGGCTGGGTGGTAGTCATAGCACATGTTGTTGACCTTGTCTGCACCCCCAAGAAACCTGGACCGGTCGCTGTACCTGATACATACATGCCTTGGAAGTACAGACAGACAGACAGACAGACAGACAGACAGACAGACAAGCAGGCAGCCGAATAAATCCGTTCAAATCACTGCCTGTGCCAACAGGAACACTTCATTAGCTGACATTGCTTATAAAAATAGAAAATAATACATAAACCATGTGTCTTGCAAGTTGTTACTCATACTGCAGCGAAATTTCCTCCCAATTTGTACAACTCTGCATCACGCCTGAGGCTTCACACTGTGTGATCAGTTGTGATGATAGAAATGAATACCAACAAAAACCTGCCTGTTGCCATTATAAACGGCAACTTAATGTTCCATTTTGTGCAGTTTCTGAATTTTGGGACTTTTGCCCCTGGAAACAGAGGGTGCATTCAGGTTCAGGTAGGTTTTGTCACAAAAAGAAAGAGGTGGTGAAATTGAACAGGACTCTACAGCCAGGCTAGTGGCTCTGGCACAGCGGTGCTTTGAGCTACGTGCCAGCATGCCGACATGCTCATAGTGACAATGCTAACATGCATGGTTCACCATCTTAGGCTCGTGTGTTTGCATGCTAACATTTGCTAATTAGCACTAAATACAAAGTACAGCTGAGGTTGATGGGAATTAGTTTTGCAGGTATTTGTCATAAATCAATGTATTGGACAAATTGAAACTTGGCGCTAGATAAAAATCACCAAAGTGAATACAATTTATCCTGAGGGGGACATGAATGGCAATCTACCCAATAAATGTTGAGACATGTCACTGGAAAACAAAAATTTCAACCTCATAGTGCTAGAAGAAAAGTCAGAGGATCACCAAAGTCAGTAGGATTCATCCTCTGGGGATCATGAATGTCTGCACAAAATATAATGGCAATTCATCCAATAGCTGTTGAGATATTTCAGTCTGGATCAAAGTTGTCTCGTGTAGCCAGACGTATCTCCACAGCACTGTGTCAGCACTGGAGGGAGGTCTGGATCCAGTGCGTTTTCGCTCTTGGATAGGGGGAAAAAACCTCTCTGGCTTGTTTGCATTTCTTTAAACCAATCATAATCGTCTTGGGTAGCGCTAGTGACGGTGCTTCTGCAAAATAGTGTTGGGAAAGAACTTGTTTTGGTGGAACATTTACACAAAAATGTTGGAAACATATTCTTTGCAGATCTTTACAATCATTCACAGAAAGAACAGAGCAGGCCTGCCTTATTGCACAATCCAAATCTTCTTCAAAACTTGCCATTTTCAGCGTGGTTGATAGTTCAGAGGTTGTTTTTGTTGTTTCCTGCAGCGAAGGGACTTCGGAAGCCAGACTAGGATCAAAGTGGTGGACTGAATGACCGATATTTAGTGTAAAAATGTGTTAAAGGATTACTTCACCCCCCAAAATGATCATTTGTACATCACTTACTCACCCCATGTTACTTTGAACTTGTGAAGAAAACTTTTTTTCTCGCGTGCCTCCACGGTGAACGGAGATTCCAAAAAAGTGAGAAAATTCTTGATGAATTGAAATAATAGGGGGCTGCGTTTAACAACGGCAAAACTATATCAAAACATCTGTTTACAAACTCTATCACAACTCATGCAGTATAATCCAAGTCTCATTTATCCAGTCGTATGCTCAGTACTTCCCAAACACATGCATTTTTCACTAAAACCTTACTATTTAAAACACAAATACTTTAATGCTTGCGCAGGCGTACTACTCGCTATCTACTATGTACATTTTCTTCACAAATTCAAGGTAACACAGGGTGAGTAATTGATACACAAATGATCATTTGGGGGGTGAAGTATTCCTTTAAGGCAAAAGGGTTTATTAAGTAAGGTTGTTATCTTATAATAAATGTAATAACATTCTAAATAAAAACCTTCCATAACTTTGATTAACATTTCCACAGGAAAGCTATAAATTAATGAGTAAGTCATCCGATATTTGTCAGAACGTGCAAAGAGCTTTTTTCGTCACCAGCTTCTTTTATCAGTGGGGGAAAGCTGGTTTCATTGAAGGTCTTTCCACTGATGTATTTTAAACGCTCCATCTTTCCATTGGCAGTGTCATGTAAACCCTGGCAGCTGACTTTGTCTCCCCTGCATTGGATCCAGTGTTACAGTCCCACTGCTGTCAGAAGCCACCGCCGGCCAGACCGACAGCTGCCTGGAAAGAGATTCTCGCGGGTCCAAACAGAACCTTAGTCGTCTGGGTCCTTCGGGTCTCAGCGTGACTGTAAATCCTCACCCGGTCTGTGATGTTCCCAGTGCACACAGATACATTCACTCCCACAGACTGCAGACTACACCTCCTGTGACCCCAACGCCTACTGTGGCATGCCATTCCAGAGACTATTATAAATTTGACAACATAAGTAATCACTGTCGAAAGAGTGCAAACACAAATACTTGTTAATGTGTGTGTGATTCATTGATGGGAAACAGTAACTGAACCAGTAGAAACATGTTTCTCTTGGATCGTCATGTAAGGTTAATATAATGAGCAACTGTTGTACTTCTGGCTTGGATTGAATTCAGGCTAATAAGAATAGTACTACTGTTGTTTTGCTTCAGCTAATCTTCATCAGATTTCAGTTATAGTGTTGGAGAGAAGTTACCAGATGTAACTCTATGACTGACTATATGCATTTGTGCAAAATGTACACTCCAAGAGTTGTACTATAACAGGGTTCGTACAAATTTTTATAGGACTGTAGTCAACCAAAGAAAATCTTGGTCAACTAAAATTCTAGCTACTCTTCAACCAATCGATTGGTAGCACTCCTTGCTGGGCATTTTCAGAATAGCCTGACATTTTTAGCTGGGGAAAGAATGCTTTGGTGGACAGGCACAGCCTTATGAAAGTAACACACATTTTGGTCGGACAAGAGCATATCGATCAAACAATCGACCAACCGACCAGAAGACAACAGCCCTAGCTTTTTCAGAGTAAAATTCAAGCACTTTTCAAACACTTTCAAGATACTGAAACCAAAAATGTCCAGATAATTAATGCCTTTATCATCACATCTACATTGTTGCTAGAAATGTAATTGTGAAAGATAAAGCTTACAGAATTCCTTTATACCCACAGCAATAGGGATGGGCATCGTTTAAATTTTATCGATTCCGATTCCGATTCCAATTCCCATTCCGATTCCAATTCTGCAAATCGATTCCGGTTCTTATCAATTCTCGATTCCGATTCCAGAAAAATTGTACACTCACATTATTCTGCTACACCTACCACGGTGTAGGCCTTATCATACAGTAGTTTACTGCAGACTATAATGTTTGTTATTCTGTCAGCTGTTTCTGCTGTGCTATGGCAGGAAAATATCTATATCAATATATATGGA
>JAOVVB010130156.1:0-12296 GCA_028570985.1 Heterobranchus longifilis | reverse complement strand
CCCTCAAGGTCTCTATACATTTGTTCTGTTCTCTGGCTAGTCGAGAGTTTATTTGGAGCAAAGGTCTGGCAGAATTCTCCATGTGGAAGGGCTTCATAACAAGTGCATGCCATATTGATGAGTAGTGATTCAATCGCGATGTCTGTTGTTAGCATTTGTTTATGTTGTTCTCTCACCCCACAGGGGCACTGGAATGAAAATGCCAAGCGCTAACAAATGGACCCACATTAGACCACAGATATTTGATTTTTACTTCTGGCCATGGATTTTGCCCCTAGTAACCATTCATATGGGACAATATTTGTTGTTGATTCACCACACTATTACAACTGTCTGTACTGCAGATGAGGAGATACTACAGGGTTACTGCAGACCCTTAAAATGCATTGAATTCATTAAAAAATCTAAAAAATAAGGCCTAAACTGCTATTAAAATGTCTTCAATTCATCTTTCAAAAGTCTTAAACATGCTAAGACATGGGATTTATGAATCCAACGTCAATTTTTTGACGTTGGATTGTAAATCCTAATCGTTGATAAAAAATAGTTTTTAATTATTTACCGAATGCCTCTCATCATGCAGAAGCAACAACACTGCTCGGAGCAGAGGATCCAGCTCGCTGCAAATTCAACAAAAATTGGCTATTTAACCAAGATTTTGCAACATGGCTGAAACCAGTACAAGGCAATGCATACGAGGCTCGGTGTAATTTATGCAAAACGTTTTTCAGACTGGGCACGATGGGAATCAAGGCAGTGCAATCCCACATGTAGAGTAAAAAAACACAAAATCGGCAGGAAAACTTGCCAACAAACGGCAGATATTTCACAGTTCTGTTCAAATCTCATCTCCGCCTCGTTATTTAATTATGTTACAATAAACATTTGGGTTTGTTCCTAATCTTTGCCTTAAGCTGTAGGAACCCTGTACTAGTAATGATGATGTCCTCGATAAAGAAATTCTTAGTCGATTAACACTCATATGATTTTGTCGGCTAGTCGATTATTTGATTTAATCGACAGATCTGTTAAGCTGAGTTTCAACACAAAGAATCATGCAAAAGCACCACTTTAAATCTCATGTTTACCAGAAATCTGCTCATATAGGTTTCTTGGAAATGAGTCATTTAGCATGAAAAAGCATAAACAATCAACTAAAGAAATCAGGACGCAGCCTTAGTAATGACTTGTGATAATGTTTTTCTACATTATGTGACTGGAATAATGTATAACTGTGACATTAGGCTTTGTCAGAGATTAACTGGAATATACGTTATATAAATATCAATCAATGTGACAATATTGTGGCTATCATGCCACATATGTTGTATTAAGAAACTATCATGCTTTTCCACATTTTACATGGAGGTCAAAGATACTAAATCTTCAAACTATATCACTTTTAAGTGATATAACTTTTCCCCAAAATGAATGTGCAGAAATGTGGGGTAACTGAAGTCTGTTTGAAACTGACTGTTATTCAGTCTGCTGCTTCACAGTCTCATCAATGTGAGGAAACCTAAATGCATTCTGCAAGGTAATGAGTCAGCCATTGAAAAATACAAAGAAAATGTTGAAAGCAAAAAAAGTAAAGTAAAAAAAAAAAAGAAAATACATTTTATATATATATATATATATATATATATATATATGTGTGTGTGTGTGTGACACAAAACTCCTGTCCAAAATGAAAGCAACTCTTTTTGTGAAGAAATGCTTTGTTTAATGCATACCATGCTCTGAATCTCAATTTGAGTCCACTGCAGCCAAGAGCACTTCAATGTCCTTGTGAATTTAGAACAGATAAAAAAGCTCAGGGATGTAACATTTCCATCTCGACTAAATGATTGATGGGTTCACCGGAGGTTTGTATGGTGTCACATTTCCATCTTTCAGACACCTGTCAAATCTAGTTGTCATACAAGAGCACTACTGATACTGAGCGCAGAGTCAGACATCCTGCCTCTCTCTCTGCATGTGCAAGTCGTCTATCATACGGATCTATAGGGCAAGCCATGAATAAACAGGAATAGATGACACTGCTTGAACACTAATCATAAAAAGCTCTTCGGCTGTTAATACCCTGATTTGAATCTTGCGCCTGTCCCTCTGAAACCCCGCGCTCTAATGTGTGGCTCGTTTGGTCCTGTCAATATATCACGAGCGGTCAAAAGGTCAGCGATTCACAGAAGCTACATTAAATACTCATCATGCTGTGTCGATATGTGATTACTAATCAAGGACTTCTGGAGTCTGTGGATCACAGCCAATGTCTGTTACAGTTAGATGCTGTTATTTTAAAATCTCTCATTGTTGGGCAAATAAACAAATAACAATTAGCGAATAATCGGATGATTATTTTTTCAATTAATCATGTAGTGAAGGAAAAAAAGTGAAAATATCCCAGGCTGGTCTCATTCCCTGTTCATAGCAATTACTATGAAAAGTAATGCCCTGTATTTTGTACATATCGCACAGAATTGTAAGACATACAGCCCAGAGTCTGTGTGTATCACGCGACATCACATGTATTTAAACCAGAACACGGAAGTAGGGATTTTAATGCCAGTCCCTGTGTTTTTTACTAACATAACAAGTTGTTTTGTTGCCTAAACCTAACTAAGTATTTTTGTACCCTAAACCTACCGCCTCAATATTTATTTATTTTTATATTACGCTGTCAGCCTGAAAGTGTTCACACACGTTTTGACTATTTCTTTCCCCTGAAATGTTTTTAGCTGTTGGTTTATTTTTTGTCTTCTTTTGATTTGATTTTATCTTATTTTATTTTCCTTGTTTTTATTGTTTAATCATAAATGTCATGATTATCTTTTTTATGTTAAGCACTTTGTGTTGCATTCTATGCATGAATTATGCTATATAAATAATGTTTATTATTATTATTATTATTATTATTATTATTATTACCGTATTAGTCCTGTTCCACAACGTTAATCGCGACGTTAATAACGTGTATATCACGCAAACACGGAAGACATGTCTACAAACTGGAACATGGAACACGTATCTTATCAGCGAACTGTTGTGCATACATTTTCATATTCATCATAACACCTGTTTATGAGAATGTGATATTCACAACAATTTCCAAAAGCTCACAGGGATTCTTCAAATTACAGTCAGCATTAAGCATGAGATGAACCTTTAACAGTGCACACATGCAATATAAGGAAGAACATGTTTATATGTATATATATATATAGTATGTTCTCCCACAGATGCAGACTAGAGAGAATATAGAGAGAGAATCGATCAAGGTTATCTTTTAAAATTTGTATCAAGGTGAAGGTACATTAAAATATCTGTAGTAATTTTGATTATTATTACAAGGTCATTGCCAGATGATGATTCATCATGAGTATATACAGTATACATTTGTCTTCCTTAAAGACACAATGAGCAGGATTTGTCCTGTGAGGGGCAGAGAAACGACCAGAAACATCCCGGACACAGCACAAATATTAATGTAATAAAATCGTATCAATAGTGAATTGCAGCATTGTATGCAGCATGTGTGTAAATACTGGCTTTTTGTATTACTGTTGAGTATATAACCCCTCTCTTCTCTCCTCACAGTCCAGTGCCAACAATCACATGGAGGAAGATAAATGGCAACATCCCCAAAAAGGCAAGACTTCGGAAGTCTCAGGCTGTGCTGGAAATTCCCAACATTCAACTGGAGGACTCGGGAACTTACGAATGCAAAGCTGAGAATCCAAGAGGAGGCACAGCTTTCAAAGGACATCTGCTGGTCTACAGTGAGTCTCAGCATGCTCTGTATTCTCTGTTCATTTGTTAGTCTTCTACTTTTGTTCAGCCATCAAGCATTACATAAGAGCACAAGTGTCGATGTGTTGTATTCCAGGAATATTCTGAACATAGTCGGGATGCCACGGTGAAGAAATGTTCTTAGGCTTGTGACAACACAGATGTCACCGGTTACATGGTGAACAAGATGTTAAGAAGTCAGCAGACCACAGTTATATGCACAGAGACAATTGGTAGCGACACGGAGATCCGCAGTCGGCTCTCTGTGAGCTACGAGTGAATCTTGCAAGAAAACACACTGATAATCTATTATTAACGATAAAGATATATGATACAAATGAATGAATGTACGGAGCAGACACAAAGTGGGCCCTGATACGCAAAAATGAACTAAATTAGTTTTATTTCTATTTTTAAAAAAGCAAGCAATGGGCAAGTGATGTAATCATGTATGCCCCAACACCATGTAACACCGACTAGCCTAGAAAATAGTAGTCTAAACCAGTAGTTCCCCAAATTGTTTTCTACATTTATATTTGTGGATTGCTGCCAAACTCAATTCTGTTGTGTTTAACTTGACAATAAAGCATCTTATTTTATTCACAGGAAATAATCTGCTCAAAATTCATCCAAATTGCTCGTTTTACACAAACACCCTGCAGTTATTGCATTCACTATTTGTACAGTTCATCAGTTGTTCTCTATTGTTATGTTATTGTTGTTATGCACTGAATATAATATGAAGTATCCATAAAATATGATACTTAGTCAGGGGGCATCAGTTTATTCAATAATAGAAAAGAGGTCCCTTCAGGAAAAAAGTTGGGAACCTCTGACCGAAACAACAATTGCAAAACAATGATTCAACCTTTCAAGCTCTTCTGGTCGTTCTGCACAGTTTCCCGGGATTCTTCTTCATGATATAATGTTTGCGAGTTACAGTATTCTCATATTCAAGCCCTGGTCCCTGTGAATGTGCTGATCAGCCCAAGGACTAATTCTACGCCCATGGGAGATATTAATCCAACAACAAGTGTTTCTTTTAGTTACTGAAACTACTTTTTGTGTGTGTGTGTGTGTGTGTTTGTGTTTTCTTCCAAACTGTTCTGAACGATTCCTCTGTCTGTTGCTTTAATACACTGCTGGGTTGTTTGCTGTCTTTTTTCAAAGATTTGTTATAATATGCTCAGAATTCTTTTCTCTCCAGCAGTTGTATCCATGTCTTTGATCACTTTATTATTGTTGTTACTACAAAAACATGTTTTAAATTAGATAACATCAATTGCCAGTTATTGGGAATACCAATAATTAGGACCAAACCTTCTTGATTGATCTTCACTCACATTGTACAGTAATATTCTCATCTTAAATCTAATGCATGTATACACTATAATTATTTATTGTTACCAAATCCAGACGTATCAACTACATGACATTGAGTTTGGTGTGTACAGTGGTTAGGTATTAATTTCAGGGCAGACCTCACTTAAAGAACAGTTTTTAGTTTTCTAACTAACGTGAGGCACTAGTGAGCAGGCTGAATTACTACCTTCGCTCATTATCATATCCAAGGGTGCATGTCCTCCATTCCTCTGTGTCTGTGCCGTGTGCACAGGATCAAGATAATGGACTGCCTCGGCCTTGGTAGCACACATTTCCAAGGCCCTGCACTTCTTGGCAACCTCCATTCTGTTGACATCACAAGGAGAATAGGGAGCTAATTTGTAGCAGCCTCACGCTAAATGTAATTTACACAGGTCAGCTGGAAGTTTGAACTTGAATTGTGAGGGAGACCTTCCTGACCACAATCATTCAATTCACACACAAAAAAGTATTCTACTGAAGGTGCCATATGCAAAGAACGTGCTCGGCATATACTGCAGGAGAAGCAGCGGTTTGCTCCTTTTTACACACACTGTAAAGGAAACACACCACGGTGCAATACACATCAGTGGGTCTGGAACGGTGTGTATTACTATACGCTATTCAGGATACAGTTATTTTTGTAATAGCTTTAGTTAGAATCAGAATCAGAATCGGATTTATTGCCAAGTAGTTTTTACATAAAAGGAATTTGTCTTAATGAGACGGTGCATAACAAGAACAACACAAAAACAAAAAATATACATAAACAAATAAAAACAACAACAAAAAAAAGCAAAGAGCATAATGTACAAGTGAAAAAGAAAGCTCCAAAGACATGTGGTGTGATTAACTCTAAGTATAAATAATATTACAGCAGGAATATGTAAACAGTACATTCTGTATGAGAGCTGCAGAGTTTAGAGAATATATACAGTATAATATATACAGTATAATATATACAGTGTAATATATACAGTATAATATATACAGGGAATATTGACAGGAATGTGCAATATATGAATGTGCTATTAACCGATAAGAGTAGAATTAAAAAAATAAAAATAAGATTGCATTAATGTAATGCATCGTGCTGTGAGCTGAGTGTGCAAAGTGTATAAAGTGCAGTTTACAGGTGTTCACTGGACATGTGGTGATATTGAGTGGAATGAGAGACCGTGTCAGATTTGATTGATTTTTTTTCCCGCAGTGACAGCAGAGGCCACTAAAAACACTGTTGCTGTTATGACATCACAACTGTTGTGCTTTTTAAAGAAACTTTGGATACTCAGCTGCTGTGACATTTTGCTGTGGTGCTTAGAGATAAATCCTACCAATGTGATGATCAGTGGGCCTTTAGGGGGGTGACTACATATGGCAGTGTAAAATAAGAAGTCAAAGACGTATTTATGTTTATGTTCTGCTTGTTCATCAGTTGTTTATTTAAACATTTGGAGTGCATTTGATTTGCTATTTGTATTCTCAATTCTCATCATTTTAGTGCTGGTGATTTTCCTTTGGGGGGGGGGGGGGACCCTGACATCATGGCTTCCCTCCCTCACCTTCTGTTCTCCCAGAATCCATCTGCTACATCTTGTGGTCATTTTCTGATCCTAATGATGGTGAATTCATTTTGGATGTGGTGTTTTCTGTTATAGTATTGCCATAATCTTTAATATTATTGGCATATGATATACTAGTAGTGAATCCTCTCTGTCAACAGACTGCAGACATGTTTTGTGTGCACCAGAGCAGAAGTGTGTGTGTGACAGGACAGGTGTGTGGTGTCTCTCAGCCGGTGGGTGAAAAGGTAGTTACAATGTGATGCTGTGAGCTCAGCTGTCTGACCAGGCGCTCCAAGAAAAGACCTAAATGACTAATTCTCCATCCTCACTGACCCACTTCAGCTCTCCTGCTCCTCGCTCTTATTTCCAGACAAACTCGCCACCAGTGAATCCTGTTAATAATTCACAGGCGTGACTCTGAGCTGGTCAGCTGATACAGCCTGCTCTGTTTTCAAGGCACGCACGGAGTCAGTCGCTAAGTTGGTCAGTCAGTCAGTAGGTTCATCAAGCAAACGTTTAAAACAGGGTCTCCATGGATCCTTAAAAAGTCTTAAACGGCATTGAATTAATTCATCTAAAAATAAGGCCTTAATTGGTATTAAAATGTCTTAAATCAATCTTTCAAAAGTCTTAAAAACATCAAGACATGGGCAATAGGATTTTATTAATTGTTTTTTTCTGATGTTGCATTAAAATAAAATATAAAAATAATTTGTAACATGTTTTTTTTCTTTTTAATAATTACTGAATGGCTCCTGCATTAATGTGCAAATTCAACAACAATTGGCTGTTTAACAAAGATTTTGCGGCCTGGCTGAAAGTGGTGCAAGACAGTGAATACAAAACGTTTTTAAAACTCTGCACGATGGGAATCAAGGCAGAGGAATCCTACGTGCAGATTTAGAAACACAAAATCAGCAAGAAAACTCGCTAACAAACGTCTGTTCTGTTCTACTCTGTCTCCTCCACGTTATATAATTATGTTACATTTGTAACATATATAATAATGTAAACATTTCGGCAAAATTGTCCCTAACCCCAAATAATTGATGACAGTTCACATTTTGTAATTAGTTAATTAGTAAATGTAATGTGATTAATTGTCAGAGTTGGTAGAAACAGTCATGATGTTGTTTTGAGTTGTGAGTGGAGTGAACTGTACTAACAGCACTTCCCACACAAAGACTTTACTGCGGCGGGC
This sequence comes from Heterobranchus longifilis, assembly GCA_028570985.1. Classification (NCBI taxonomy): domain Eukaryota; kingdom Metazoa; phylum Chordata; class Actinopteri; order Siluriformes; family Clariidae; genus Heterobranchus; species Heterobranchus longifilis. The sequence goes on along the minus strand of JAOVVB010130156.1, from coordinate 4,379 downwards.
CGTCCAGGTATATTAACAGCAGGCAAAGTGTATTTTAATTTCTTTATCGTCCAAGATCCGTCCGACGGCGACCTGCCCTCCCCTCCCCTCTCCTGTAAGCTACCTGTTCATTCTTGACTCGCCCCCTCACACCACGGACCCGTCTCTGCTCCTCTCCGTGCACACTCTGAAACAAAACATAATCATGCACAGGTTAACTCTGGAAAGTGAGTCTGTTCTTAACACAACACTGCAGCTCTGCTAGCACACGCAGCAGATCCCCCTTGTGAGTCCAAGTATACCTGACTGCAGTCTGCAGAATGGGGCGGCTCTGTGTGTGTGTGTGTGTGTGTGTGTGCTAAAACCAAAGCGTGTGTGTGTCACTGTAATGACGGTGTTGCAAAATCCATGTCGTGGCAGAACGTGACACCGGTGACTGTGATGAAAGCGGTAAACCTCCCACCCGACTCAGAACTGTTAATGTCTGGACAGGGTCTGTGACTGGCAGCAAAATCAGCCAGAGCTGGATGAGTCATTGTGCCGCTCGTCACAGGATTTCCTTTCATTAACGTGCTCTGCTCAGACTTGTCAACCAAGCAAAGTTCAGTTCAGTTTGAACTTTGACCCCGTTTGCCACCACCTCTCTGTTGTTTGCTGTTTTGTTCTGTGTTCTGCTAAATCCAGTCGAGCTTTGGTGACTTAGTTTAGTGCAGATTCCAAAAAATGAATAGTTTTTCCGTTTTTTCCCACATGATGACGTTTACTAGATAGTTGACCACGTGTAGCGGTGTGTACCTTCCACACGCTGCTGTCGTCTGACCGGCTGCTGGTCTGGTTTCTGACCCAGGTGTCGTCTCTCCTGGATACAGAATCCCTTGTTAAGAAGGGAAATGCAGCAGCTGGTATTTCCTCCTTTTCACTGTTTCATCAGTCAGCTGGACGTTATGAATGGAATAAGACAAAGAGTACTGACTGTGTTCACAATTCATACAAACACAGAGGCACACACATGCACACTGAAAACGAAAGTAGAGTCGTTTACTGGTTTTTATCTGCAAGTCTGACACAGGTAACAGTACCTGGTACTGTACGTCAGAGTCCAGTCCTTCACTGCAGTAAGGAGCTGTAATTATTAAAACAAGTTGCAGCTTCCTGCTCTGTGTTCTGGTTTTCATAGCCTCTCCTCTATCTGGCTCTCCAATAGGTATTTACAGTTTCAGGCCCTTTTTTAAAAAAAGAGTTTCAGTCTATTTTTGGGTTGTATTTGCTCAGTGTCCCAGATAAAAATCTCTTGTTTGTTTAATAATTAGTTTTACTCTGGGGGTTTGAAGCAGTGCTGGTCTGAGGCTGATCTGTATCAGTGCGGTTGATTTTTATCAATTAGTCTTTTCAGGTTTGAGGTTTTGGGTTTGCCTGAGATCTTTTTGTCTTTTCTTTTTTTAACGATCAAACTTGTTCCTTTGTTTTCATAATGCAGTGGACCCCCCCCCCCCACACACACACATTTTACAGTAACACGTACACACGGCTCTCTTTTCCATCACACAGAGCTCCACCTGTAAAAATGATTTCAAAACACAATATGTAACAGGTTTCTGTATGCAGATTTAATTTCTTCAGCACCACAAGCAGCTAAGTGTCAGAGTTTCAGAGGTCACAGGGTTTATTGTGATCATTACAATATCAGAAAAAAGGAAGAAACTGCAGAGAAAATGCAGAATAACAGTGAGTGAGAGCAACAATTGATTTTTTGGGACAGTACTGTAAAAGTAGATTTTTGTTGTTGTTTTTTTTGCTTTTCTGCTTTATTTTTTGATGTTGACAGACAGACAGGAAAGGCAAGAGAGAGCCTTGATGGTACACGTTCTACCAGGCGCCCCAAACCTCTCTTTCTGCAGAGGGTGATGAGAGACATTTGTTTTCAGTCAGTTTAATTTAAACCACTGAAGAAGACAGCAGAAACGGGGTGGAGTCCAGACTGATTAATGGACGTGTGAGTGTGTAGGAGTAAACCTGTTTTCCTCAACGAGAAGGGCGATGTCACAGGATCTGGGCAGCACCAGGCACCTCATTGTTTGTCTGCTGTTAATGGGAAAACTCTCTCCATTATTGTATTCTTACTGTAGAGACACCTGGCAGAGAGAGCCTTAACACCAGACACATTTTACCATGGATGTTCAGCTGACAGTCTGAGCGGGTCCACTGTCGACACAGAGGACTGCGTCTGCTGATGTTGAGCTGCTGATGCGCTGCTTTCGCTGCGGCAGGTGAAGATCAGGTGTTCACATTCAGCCTTGTCAGCTACTGAGCTGTCACGCTTGGCCAGGAGCTGGTCTGTCGCAGTACAGATGGCGATGTGATATCCACACCTTTAACAACGGGTGAGAAGAAACGGAAGGAACCTGTCAACAACAGACTGAAAGATGAGAAACCAAAGTCTAACTGAGCACATGAGTGCACAAAAGCATCCTGCTAAACAAGAGCAATGATGAGTGGAGCTTTCTGATGAAACCAAACGTCTCGTTGTTTATTTCTGGGTTGTTGGTTGCTGTCATGCTGAAGTGCTGAAAACCCCAGCAGGGATTGTCATGATGTAGTGCCTCCCAATGAGCCATCAGAGTGTGGATGATTCTGCTTTCAGGAATGTCAGCAGATTAAAATCTGCATAAATGTTCTCGACTGACTGCAGCTCTGAGACATTTGCATGGAGACCAGGCCGGACAGGGCTCGTTGTCATACTGCCGGCCTGAATCTGATAAGCTGGTGAACATTCAGTCAGAAGACAGTGAGAGAGAACAAAAGCTGGTTGCAGTGGACAGAAATTAAAATCAACCCATGTCAGGCTGCAAGGCCTCTGTTGTAGCTACATGTCCATCCAGACTACTGAAACTGTGTGATGCACCAGGCAAACAGAAAACTGTGACAGTGGCTTTTATGACTGCTGTTATTGATGTGAAAAAACATGCATTCCATATGTCAGGACAATATTACCTGATGTCAGAGTGGTGCGGGGATAATGTATTTTTGTAGGCCATTCCAAAAGTAAACATCGCCCTGGATCCCTCGACAAACAGCCAATGAGATGTTTCCATTGGATTTTGGTTTATTACAGAAAATAAGCTCTGTGGCAAACAAGTTTATGATACTTACAAATTCACATATGAACACCACTTATGAGTTTTGAATTATAAATACAGTTGTCAGAAGTAAAAAGCTAGCGTCTTGTTTAGCCACTTTTTAAAGACACGTAAAAGCTTCAAAATTCGAGACTGGAGGATTTACTGAAGTATTTTATATCATAGAACAAAACATGAACATCTCTGAAGCTTGTGTTGACCACAGACCTCATTTCAGACATCTAACAAAAAACACATTGACTTTGAGGTGCCGGAAGTGTTAAAATGCTAACTTGTGTTTGAGGACTCGCTCCTGTGGTTTCCAGTTACAGTCAGCATTAAAATGAACAGAGTCTGAGCAAAATTCTCCGCTAAACCAAGGAGGTTTTGCTAATGATCAGTATGGGGGTCATTCGTGTTTAAATAAAGAATATGCAAGTTGCCGGTGCCAGTTTAAAACGTGCTGCAGAGAGAACGAGACAACAGTCTCACTTTGTTTCTGTGTCTCCGTCTTTCTCTGCAGACGAGCGGAGAGAAGGTGAGCCGGTTGAGTCTGGTGGACTTGGCTGGAAGTGAGCGAGCAGCAAAGACCGGAGCAGCAGGGGAACGACTCAAGGAGGGAAGCAACATCAACAAGTATGCAAAAGCAGTTCAACACACACACACACACACACACACACGCACACACACACACACACACATGACTGGGTGTTTTCCCTGTCAGTCTGAACCCTGAAGTGTCTTACAGATGTTGTCGCCCTGGCAGTGTTGCTATCTTTCGCAAGGCATTTTTTTCTAACCACAGAGTGTTGTCATGATTCTTTACACTCATTCTTTTGTCATTTTTACTTACATCTGTAAATGTGAAAGAATGTATATAACCTGTGTTTTTTGGTTAGATTTTTGTGAATTTGGTGCCCACTGCAGCAACTTTACTTTCACCTAAATCACAGTATAATGGTCCTTCCCACTGGGCAAAAAACCCACTAACACCCGCTAACATCTGGCTTTTGTCTCCAATGGGAAAGGTTACAATCAGCATTTACTCCCGGGACAAATGCCTCTGCAGCAGTCAGGGATTTATCAGCTCCAGCTCCGATCGGCAGTGACGGAAACACAGCACCCGGGTGAACTCGCTACCTTTCGCCACTTTACCTGCGCAATGCTGTGATGCATGTCATCACAGCATGACGTGATGCGTGCGTCTGTGCGTGGCGTGCGTGCGTGCGTGCGTGCGTGCGTGCGTGCGTGCGTGCGTGCGTGCGTGCGTGCGTGCGTGCGTGC
>JAOVVB010130135.1:0-12296 GCA_028570985.1 Heterobranchus longifilis | reverse complement strand
ATGTATTCCGTCTTGCTGCGGCTAACCTTCATTCCTCTGCTTTCCAGAGCATACCTCCACCTCTCCAAATTTTCCTCGACCTGTTCCCTGCTCTCGCTACAAAGCACAATGTCATCTGCAAACATCATCATGTGAGATGTGTGAGACAATGTCAATAATTTATTCATGTTTTAGAGCAGGAGCAAGATCATGTATTAAACATTTAATTTATTTAAAAAATGGTAGGAAATTCTTTGAAGTTCACATATTACACCTTTTTAAGCAAGATAACATAAGTCTTAGGCGGCACAGTGGCACTGTGGCCTCGCACCTCCAGGGTTAAGGGTTCGATGCCCACCTCAAGTCTGTGTGTGTGTGAGTTTGTATGTTCTCCCCATGCTTGGTTTCTCCCGGTACTCCGGTTTCCTCCTACAGTCCAAAGATATGCAGATTAGGCTAATTGGCGTTTCCAAATGGCTTGTAGTGTGTGAATGCATGTGTGAATGTTGACCAGATGTTCTACTACAGTCATAAAAATAGGAATAAATACAATGGTCTCCATTGGCCTCAACGGTCCCTAGTTGGACTACAGAGGTTCCTAGATGGATGGATAGATGGAAGCTCCATATCAAACCCATTTAAAATTTTATTTGTAAGTATACTGTCATAAAATAACACTCTTAAATCCAAACATAATGGATCTGTTGCTATTAAAAGTCAATGAAATTAGTATGGAAAACATTTCTGTCCAATTCTTTTGTACATTTTGGCAATTCCTTGAAAATACTAGCCTGAAGATTTATGTATCCTGCTTCAGTGTGCAATACAACTTAAGGTAAGCGAAATTAGCCTCAACAGCAGAGTTTTTGCCATGTCTCGATTTTGGCTTTGACATGCAATAGCTCTCTAATGCTCCGGTTCATGACACAACCCTGATGGGTCCGTTTTGGGTAAATAATGCCCAAAGCTGCAGAAAGTGCTCTATAGTGCTCTTACTTTCTGAACATAATGTTTCGATTTGCTGTTATTACAGCAAATGGTTTTCTCCTGCACATGGCGCCCATTTACAGGACATTCACTATGTCTGCCTTAACAAGTCTCTGAGCTATTAGAGTCATGGTGAAGAAATCATGTCACAGAAAAAGTATTCTGGATTCTAACTGGTCCAAAGGTGTTGATTCATTATCTATACAACAGTTTGGTGTGTAATTCAAATATGTTACAGTATATGCATGTACTTAGTCTAATATGTTCAGATTACTTACTGGGACTCACATCATGGATATACAAGGTTATCTACAGCTAATAATAAATAGAGTACACTGATCCGCCATGACATTATGACCACCTGCATAATATTAAATACGACTGCTCTTTTTTACGCCACCATAACAGAGATGCACTGTGTGTTCTGACACCTTTCTATCACAACCAGCATTAACCTTTTCATCAATTTGATCTACAGTCGCGCTTCTAATGGATCGGACTACACGGACTACCAGCCTTCACTCCTCATTTGTATCAGTAAGTTTTCCTTTCTTGGATCACTTCTCACAGTAGCTACATTTTCAATATCTTATTACAGTGGCGTCTGGAAAATGGGTGGAATACGTATTAGGCGGCAAGAGAACCTTTTTTTTCCCTGAAGTTGATGTGAATTCCACGAAGTTGAAGCAGAAAACATGGGCGAGCATAAAAATTTTTGTGACTTTAACAAGAGCCAAATTGTGATGGCTAGAAAACTGGGTCAGAGCAGCTTCAAAACTGCAGCTCTTGTGGGATGTTCCTGGTCTGCGCTGGTCGGGACATACCAAAAGCAATCCATAGCAGGAAAACTGGTGAACCAGTGACAGGGTGGTTGGTGGCCAAGGCTCATTGATGCACATGGGGAGTGAAGGCTGGCACGTGTAGTCCGATCCAATAGAAGAGCTAGTGTAGATCAAAAGTTTACTGCTAGTTCTAATAGAAAGGAGTCAGAACAAACTTTTGATCATTACTTTTTTGATGGCAAAGGGGTGGGACCTACTCAATATTAGGCGGGTGGTCATGATGTTAGTGCATGTTGTTATTTAACAGTGAGAATAAAAACAGTAATAAACTGTAAGGAGATGTTTATGGAAGGAGTCACCAGTGTCAGCTCCTTGGAACATTTTAATACGTTTTCTGTCATAAGAAAGCCTTCAGGACAAAGATGGAGGACGTTTCTGGTTTCTTTGGTTAAATGAAATGCTAAAGAACTAAAAGAGAGCCTGATGAGAGAATTTCTGTTTATATATTTTATAATATATGTGATAACAGCGACTAGCCTGTCCTCACAGGTTAAATGAAAGGTCCAAATTTTAATTGCTTAAAATTTTTAATTGCTTCGTGTAAAAAAAGTCTATACCTTTACAGGAAAACCTTTGACTATTTGGGTAGTAGAGACCCTTTACTTTGTGATGAGATCACACGACACTACCTGGGTGTTGATTATTTTCCTAGAACAGCACAACCTGAAGTGTGTTACTCCTTACACATCGTTCACTACCTGATCAGCTTCAGTGTAACTTCATCATACTGTCTATGTGTATATGTACAGTATTATTCTATTAATACCAGCACATTCACTCATACTGTACGTAACCTAGTATAAATGTTTCCCTTACAACTCATTTCCCAGGCAAGCAGTCAATAAATATGAACAAAAGGTGACCTGTTCCTTTTAAAAATAACCTTTTATATAAAAAGATCTTCATCTGTAAAACACATCCTCCCAGAGACAGGAGTTCTTTTACAGGGGAAAGAATTTGTGGGTCTGTGTTACCGACATAGCTTAAAGTAAACACAGGAGTGTTTCAGTTTCCACCTAATCCTATTTGGGGAGTGTAAAACCTTAGGGAAAGGAGAAATAACTAGTGTTGGACATTCGGATAAAATTACACAACAGCAGCGTTGCTAAGATGTGATCTCATGTTTGGAGGGCTGATTATTGGATAAGACTGTTATTATTAAACTTACATTAAGCAGATTAATTTCTCAAAATACTGGCGGAAGTAAACATACTTTAAATGTATGTTAAAATGCTTGGATTATTAAATTTTTAAATATATATACATACTTATTTTTTTATTTTAAATAATGCCTTGTCTAGTTCTCAGCATGGGCGCCCCTAGAGCTTGTGGGCCCCTTGAAAACCCAATTCACCGGGCCCCGAACCATGATGAAGTCAACGCTGTTCAACTGCCATTGCATTTTAAAAGGCACGACGGAAATAGAAAGGCTTTGAGAGAGAAAAAAAAAGGTTCTGTTAAAACAAGAGAAGGGATTGCAGTGATGTATTGATCCAGGGTCTGGTCTTAGGCACCACCAGAAGTCCAATAGACCTAAAAGCAGGAGCTCGAAGAGATAAGGCAGTGCAAGGTATTGCTGAGTAAGTGTGTATTGGATTGTCTGTGAGATGGGTAAACAGCACAAGTATTGGAGTATAGGTGAGATCTGGGATGTACGAGTAAGAGATCATAAAAAACATGTTTATTAGTCTATTCAGAAGTTTACCAAATGTCAAAGAAGGAAGAAGAAATTACAGTAATCTAAGTATTGATGTTATGAAGCAGTGACCCAGGGCTTTCAGATTTACCAATATTTTTTTGAAGAGTTATGAGATTCAAAAGAGATTGTGATGTCGAAAATGTGATACTTCGATCTCTTAGATTATTATTTTTTTATTTAATCAGTGACTCTATTTATATCAAATAAATTGTTTGAGAGTTTAAACAGAATAGTTTTTTAAGGAATAGAAAGTAACATTTTTATTTTGTCAGAGGTTTTTTTTTTTTTTTTTAATTTTTTTAAGAAAGCTGGAGTAAGTCATAATTTTAGATCTTGAATCCACTCATGTTCTTGAAGTGGGAGGAAGGTGTGATGCAATGAACCAACTAAAACAGAGATAAACTAAGATTAGAGCCATTTTGGGAGGTGCTGCCTGTTTCTGGGATTTCGAAACAATTGAACAGATTTATATCATATCAGTTCTAGAAATTCAAGGGGAAGAAATCAGGCAGAGTTGCATAAATGATAAACCGTGATTTTCATTAGAGACTTAAAAAGGAGTCAACATCTATATCAACTGAAAACTTTTGTGCTTTAGAGAGTTAGATGCGAATGGGTAAAAGATATGTCTTGTCAAGGTTGGAGTATATCCACAGTTATACATCAAGGATTCCTAAAGTAGGGTCAAATTGCGCAGAAGTACAATGCGAAACCCACCATTATATGGCCAAAGCTACTGTATATAGTAGTTTATTTTCATTATTATTTCCCTAACACACTGAAGCTTTTTTTCCCCCGATGAGTCTCACTAACAAGTGGTTTTCTTATGGACACACAGCTGGTTAGTGTGAAAGTTGTTTTTTTTTTATGATGCAACTTCACCAACAGTTTAAGTGATCTGCAATCTTAAAAATGGTTATTGAATTTTTCTTTTTCCAACCACATTTCTTCCATATAGTTGATATTTCAATGCTAGCTTCCAGGTTTTAATAATAATGCTTTGGATGGTTTTCTTTGCTTGTTGCATCTTTTTGGCCTCCTTTTGAAACTGCGACTTTGTTTTGGCCAATCATCCTGGCTATTATAGCTATTTGATGCTATGGTTACAGTAAGTGAGCATAATTCAGAAACGTAAAAACGTGTTGGTCTAATAAATAATGTGTTGTGTCACTGGAAAGCTCAGAAATAGAAGGGTCTAATAAATAATTTAAATACTGTTCAGGAAATAGGTTTGTAATGAGGTGGCCTGTGGAGTTTATATTACTGTCTTTAAAAAAAATGAATGAATAAATGAGTACAGTTAATGAAGAATGAGGAAGAGCTGTGGTGCGAAAGTAAGAGTGTGAGCTTGATGCTCATTGCCTTTTTTCTGGATTTCAGCCTAATATACTGTACGTGAACCTCTGATATTTTTATCCAGGGAATCTAACACAGCTTCAGACATTTGCCAGATCTCTAAAAAAAAAAAAAAAAAAAACAGCTTTAAGCTGGTGTAGCCTACTCTGATATTTGTAGCATTCTAGTCATTAACTTGATTGAAGAATCAACTTGTTTGCTATAGGAAAACTTGACTTTTTTAGCAAAAATGGTAGCTAGTAAAAAGGGTAAAAGGTGACATTTATTAGATTCTTCTTCTTCTTATTTCTTGTAGCTATAATCTTAGTAACAGGCTTGAATTATCAGGAAGTCTTGGGAAGAATTTAAGCAATGCAGACAATATTGAAAAATTATTAAATATTTGAGACATACACTTCTCTTGGCTATGCTGTTAGAAAGAGTCTGGGTGATAAATCTTTCTGTTTCTCGTGTGTTTTACTTTTCCTTGAACTGGGTAATTGGGTTTCAGTAACAGGGTTCCACATACACAAACAACCAAAAAGTAAAGAGACACCCATAATTGCATGATAAAAATGCATTATAAAATTACTACAATTATTGCTGTTATTATCTTATTATTTGTTTCCTTTTTTCAGATTGGAATAGACCCACCTTGACGCATTAAATTCTGTTGGTCACTTTGAACTGTGGATTGTGACAGAGACAAATATAGTAGTTAAGAATCTTAAAATACTCCTTTCCATTGTTAACAGAATTATAGTTCAGTTAAAAAAAAGGGGTAAAACATCAGCAGCATCACAACCTGCTTGATCTGGGCCTTCTGAAAGTCGTCTTTGTGCTGTTCAAAGATCTATTGAAAACAGCCCTTGTTTAAAAGCTTTAAAGGTGGCAGAAATATTCCAAATTAGACCAAGAACAACTTGGTTATTATGAATGTGCAGGCAGTATTAACTAGCTCATTAATTATTAGCTCATTTTAACCATGACTAATATCAAGAGGTGGTGTCTACTTAATTTTTGCACGTTTGTATACTCGGTGGAAAACATAATTTTATAAAAGGAGTTAATTAAAAGGAGTTCATTATGAATGACATGAATGTGTTTTACCTTTAATTCACACACATAACAATTTCACCCGACAAAAAACATGCATTTGGTCATCTCTCTATAGCCCTTACCCGTATTCTATGTGAATATTTTTTAATAACAATTATATATTTTTATTTTAGAATTAGCACTGTAGCTTTGCACCACCAGCGTCGAGGGTTCAATTCCCGCCTCAGGTCTGTGTGTATGGAGCATGTTCTCCCTGTGCTTGGTGGATTTCCTCCCACAGTCCAAAGAGGCCCGTAATGTGTGTGTGTGTGTGTGTGTGTGTGTGTGTGTGTGTGTGTGTGTGTGTGTAATGGATTGGCATCCTGTCCAGAGTGTACCCTGCCTCGTGCCTGAATAAGCCTCCAGGGATAGGCTCCAGGCTTCCTGTGACCCTATACAGGATGAAGCAGTATAGACGATGAACAAATGAATGAATATTTAGAATGCAAAATGATTGACAGTCAGATAAGAAAGAGAAAACACCCTGGTTTTTTTTTTTTGGTATTTTGGTCCTTCCATGTGCCATCCCGCAAATCAGACGACGGTTATTCTGCCCCCGGAGATATTTGATATTATGAGATATTACAACTTGGATCCTGGTGGTGCAAGGTGACAGTGCTAACCACTAAGCCACCGTGCTGCCAGAGGTGAGATTGGGCAAGACGACAATGCTGACAATGCTTTATTACTTTATTACTTTCTAATCCAAAATACACGTATGCTTCATTTTTTAAATAATATTTAGAATGGGCGGTACAGTAGCATAGCGGTTAGTGCTATGACCTTTCTCACAGGCAATTTGGGAACGCCAATCAGGCTAACCTTCATGCCTTTGGACTGTTTGAGGAAACTGGAGTACCTGTAGGAAACCCACCAATAGCACAAGGGGAACATGCAGACTCCATGCACACAGACCCAAGGCGGGAATCGAACCCTCAACCTTTGTAAAACCACTTTTTTTTTTTTTTTGCTATAACTTTTTATTACTTTCTTAATATTCTAGGTGTGTATGTTTTACAAATATTTGTAAGGAAATCCCTAACCCTAATCACAATTAACAATGAAACCTCCCTACTGTTCAGACAGTTACTGTTCTTGTTGTTTTTGTTAATATGGATGTTTTTACTGATGTTATTTATAATGTAATCAATCAATATCTTTTTATTTTTTTTTTTACATTCATGCCAATAAAGCCCTTCTGAACCAAACTAATCCAGGATATTAGAGGAACACTCCTGCTAACGGTTTTGGAAACACACTAATAATGGCGGCTGGGAGGATTTTGTGTGTATGTGTTTATAAAGGAGCTAAGTGCACTAGATAGAGCACAAGGGCGCATGATGGGCCGCAGTCTGGCAATCCGATCTGAAGAAAAGGGGGCCGGAGGGAGGAGCAGGGGCGTGTGTGTGTGTGTGTGTGTTGGGGGGGTTTTAAGGAATATTCAGGTGCTCAGATCCGGCACAAGAGAGGAGGCGCAAGACGGCGGGATAAGCTGAATACACAGGGCAGCGGCCACTCCCGACCACACGGAGATAGAGAGAGAGAGAGAGAGAGAGAGAGAGAGTGTGAGAGATCTAACACTTCGGCTTTGTTTCATTTCGCTAATCACTGTTTGATCCGGTGCGGCTCTTTGATCTCCCCTAAAATCAGTTCGCTTTCGAAGTGCGGGTGCAAATCGTGTGCCTTTGAATCCTTTTCTGTCTCTCTACCTATCTATCTCTATCTCTATATATTTCTCTCTCTGTATCCTGCGTGGAGATGTTTAAAAGAAGCAAAAGCGAAGTTTTAGTGGACGATGAAACGTCCGAAGGGGAAGAGGACGCGCCCTGGCATCGGGAGCGCGCGGAGAAGGTGAGCTCGCGGATGGAGTGATTTAAACAAAGACGTAACGTATTCAGCACGAGCTATCACGCGCGAGTGCCGGATTAACCCCAATCCATTTGGCTTGTATTTCTTAATTTTTTTTTTGGTATAATTTCTATAATATATTTATATTCTGTTATATCAGTTATCACAAGCTTAAATGTAGAAAACTGTACGGCTTTCTACGCAATTGTTTGATCCAGTCGTTGCTAGGGTCGTTGCTAGGGTCGTGTAGATATGGCCACGCCCCCTGGCAACGCTGGCGTTTCAAAGGCTTAGTTAGTTAGCTACGTAGCTAGTTTTTTTTCCTTCTCTTTAGTACCACAGAATGATGGTTAACACACAGGTGGAAACATATCTGCTATTCCTTTCTTTTACAGACAGGAAACTTCTGGAAAATCTCCCTTATAAGTTTATTTCTTATCTATCTAAATATAAAAGAGAGGTTTTGTCTATACATTGGTTAGAACTTGCTCTTTCAACGATATCTTTGTTCCATACATTGAAGGACCCAAAACCAGTCTTGGACAATTTTCTGTATGTCTGTCCAGACAGATCTTTATCAAAGCATTACGTAAAAATGGCTTTACAGAATAAAAAAAAATTGCAGTCTTTAGGTTTTTGCCTAAAGTTAAATCCGCGCCATAAATGAAATCAAAATGTTGAGTAAAAATGAAGTTATGAGCAGTTATGTGCCAGATTATGTTACAGCATCATGCCAAACTGGCTGGACAGAATTGAATGAAACTTTTGCAGAAGACATTTTTAGATATCTGCCTGAAGTGAAATCTGCACCATAAGTGAAATCAAAATGTTGAGTAAAACCGATGTTATGTGCTGGATTTAATAATTATATGTCGGACTTTAAAATAAACGACTTTTCTGGGTTTAGTTAATATTTTCACCGCCGAAATAACTGTGCTGAAGTGAATTTTAATGTGCTGGAGTTGTTTTAAGACAAAACTTCTTTATCCTAAGAAAAATCTTTATCCTATCTACTTTTTCGGTTTCTCATCTGTGATTCACTCTCCGATTACTGAACAGGGAGTGTATTTGGCTGACGATGAAAGAAGTACAACTTGGCGAAAACTAGCTGTTTCTATATCCTCTCTTTCCTATTGATTGTAATAAGATGAAACGACAGTAGATTCAAAATCTTGCTGTGAATTAGGTAAATTCTGTACAATTTCCTAATATTTAGCCACCAATCCAGTGGAAACCAATACAATATAATGTTACGCCAAACAAAAGTTTGTAAAATTACTGTTAATTTTGTAAAATTAAGCGGTTTGTGTTCGTGGACTTCAACCTGAAATAATATTATCACTGATAGCATTACAGCTGATCACCTTATTTTTAGCTTTAACCTTTAAACTACTGTATTTCAACAAACTCTTTTTCCGTCTGTCAACCACAGTTACTTCAGATAGACATTAAACATGTACAGTGCTGTCCTATTTCAGGAACTGTTATACATTTACATTTATTTCCATACACCCCTATGATGCCTGTTAATTTTTATCTAACGCAACATACAAATTAATGAGGATATAGTCAAGCATTTAAGTGTTAAGGTTTTTGCTCAGGGATGAAGTGGCGAGTTTCATGGTGCAGGAAATATTTTTGCTACGTATAGCTAGCAAAAATTCACGACTTTTGGGTAGTCATGTGGCAAAATCATGGTCTTAGGGTGTTTTGTAGCTGGTCACCATGAGCTACGACCATTTTAAACAATAAAAAAAAAGTGGTGGACATATGACTTTTAATGACCCGTAGGGCTGCCGTACATCCAGCGTGTGTGTCAGGCCTTCCGTTTGTGGTCTTCCGTAGTCAATCGTAGTCAGCCAAGGGGCTATGGAGGTGCACTTAGAGCTATTATAGGGTTACGGCAAGCAGGAAGTAAAGGAACTGTTAAAACAGAGACAAAGCAAGGGAAAAGTTAAAATAAATATCCTTTGCAGCACTTGAATATCCTTTCTAGGTCCTACGAATTGCCTTGTGTCACATGACGACAAGGAGTCCATAAGCACCATGGTGTGACGGTCATTTTGTCTGTTTTCACAGGCTTCTCTGCAGGGATTCGTAGACCCCACTAGCACCTCCTAGAGCTGTTCGTAACTAATAATTATCATTTGTGGCTTGACCGTACATGATCATCCCTTTTGCCTTAATCAGGTCATTCAGGGTGGGTTTTTCCTTTAATGAATACATTTTCAACATTACATTCAACTACATGTGGCTGATGCAACCTATTAAAGCCTAGGTGTTCCTTAAGTCTCGTCTCAGCGCCATAAGATGGCTGAGACCATGTCAGGGTTGATCGCAGCACTACTAAAATTGCTAAAACCTTTCCCCCTGTTTTTGGGTTTATTCAGTAATCTCCCACTTTCAGACATTTGGTCTTGGACTATGAGAGTGATCCCCTGCAGTCCTGAGGTTCAGCCCGGGTCAGGCAGCATGGTGCACGGTCTCGTTCTTCCCAGCAAGCCTTGCTCTGTAAACATCCATGAGCCACAGCTGTGACAGAGTTCACGCTACAGCTCCCACATCGTAGTCTATAAAAAAGCCAGAAAGAAAGCCTCATGAGCGGTTCCGTTTCATAATCATCCGACTTACATAACGCTGTAAGACCTGCTGAGCTTCTTCTCTCTTTCTCATTTTTTTTTTTTTTAAAAGAGTGAACTTTACTGAAATCTGATCCTTAAGTTACAGTATTATTTCCTACTGGATCCTGCTTATATTTTCCCAAGGACAGAAAGTCTGTACACAATTTGTTTTGTACTGAGGCATGAGCATTTGGAGGCTATTTCCTTGTCCTTGGTTGTCATGTGACTTGCAAAGAGATACTATGAGGCTGTTAAGCAAATAATTAAGCTAGTGCATCATGCTTCTAAATCCTGGTACCGTAAAAGGACAGAGACATTTAAAAAAAAAAAAAAAAAAAAAAATCCAATGCTTTGAGTCTGGATAATAGGTCTTGATCCTTCAGTCACATGATTTACTGAGGTCAATCGACTGAAGTCATAGGGTCAGGTCTTGAAAGTTCCAGATATAATTTGTTTGTAATAAGATATAAATTATTAATAACGTATGCTAAAAGAACTATCCGTTGCACGGAAGATGACTTTGTCATGAATATAATTATTACAAATCTTTGCAGCTTAGCTAAATGCTGTATAACATCTATCTAAATGTTATGGAAATCTATAATAATAGTAATTTTTATATATAATTATTGTTGTTATTATTATTACTATTATTCAGCAGATACTGTGTGCTTTTGGTGCAGGATGATGATTCATTCCACTCTGTAATGGTGCAGTAATAGAAAGTGCACACCTCCATCCTGGACACGATCTTGTGCCTATGCTTCATCTCCAACAGCACTCGAGTTTCATATTGTATTTCACAGAAACAGAAAATATCCCTCATATGATTTTTTTTTTTTCCCTCTATCCAGAATAGAATTAGTTTGTCTTTAGGGCTGAAATGGTTTAACTGCTTTAAACACGGCATGCATGGTGTAATCTCAAGATCAGCATTAGAGAAGGAAGGAATGCTCTCTGACTTGAAAGGCATTCTGATATTTTGATTTTATCATATCACAGTCATATAGACGTCACGTACAGATTTCCACGAAGTTCGAAAAGACGTTCATGTGAGTGAAACTCATGCCCCCTAACTCGCAGGAAGGCTGGGAAACTCCCTGATCTTTCCCCGCTCTCACTCCGTCACCACCATGATGAAGCGTAGCCGAGTTCAAAGGCCGAAACATTTCAAATATTTTAAGTATTTCATATTTTTACCCGCCTTTTGCTGCAAATCTACTACTGAATATTCTTTTTGGAGTTGGGACAGCGTGTAGACTTCTTATTCTTTCTTTGAATACAAGAAAATCTTTCGCTCTTTCCATCTAAAAATATCAGTTATTTATTATCCCAGGATTGGGACTAAATGATTGTGTGTCCAGAAGAAAACCACTTGTTAATGAGATTTATAAAAATAAAAGGCTTCAGATTGTCTGAGAGCATAAAGTTCGGACTTTGGAGCAATGGATAAAGGTCATGTGGTCTGATGACTCTGGATTGACCCTATTCCAGAGTGATGGGGGCATCAGGGTAAGAAGTGAAGAGCAGAAATCAAGATACAGTCATGGCCAAAATTGTTGGCACCCCTGAAATTTTTCCAGAAAATCAAGAATTTCTCACAGAAAAGTATTGCATTAACACGTTTAGCTATACACGTTTATTCTCTTTGTGTGTATTGGAACAAAACAAAAAAAGGAAGGAAAAAAAGCAAATTTAACTTAATATTTGGTTGCACATCCTTTGGAAAAAAAATAACTGAAATCATTCGCTACTGATAACCATCAATAAGCTTCTTACACCTCTCACCTGGAATTTTGGACCACTCTTTCTTTGCAAACTGCTCCAGGTCTCTCATATTGGAAGGGCGCCTTTTCCCAACAGCAATTTTAAGATCTCTCCACAGGT
>JAOVVB010130125.1:0-26456 GCA_028570985.1 Heterobranchus longifilis | reverse complement strand
TGTGTGTGTGTGTGTGTGTGTGTGTGTGTGTGTGTGAGTGTGTGTGTGCGTGTGTGTGTGTGTGTGTGTGTGTGTGTTAAGAATAGAGAGAAAGGAGAGGACAGGGGTGTGTGAGGGGGGGAGAGAGAAAGACACAGTGGAGAAGAGTTGTGTGGCTATACTTTAGAGGAAAATACATTTTGTTTTGTCTTTACATGTAGGACCTGTGGACAAATACAGTTGGACAACATGTTGGACAGAATGCTGTTTTTGAACGCTTTGCGTGAGGACCCCCGCACACAGCCTCCACCAGTCTGAAGGTAATAGCACTGAGCTGTATTTTTGCGTTATTATTCTGGGTGTTGGAGAATACCGCACGGGACTTGAAGTTCTCTCCTCGTCTCTTGTGTGTATGTGTGTGTGTGTGCGTGCGCGTGTGTGTGTGTTGTCAAGCCACTGACCAACACTCCGCCTGCACACACTACTTCAGCCTTTGTTTACACCGCAGCACACTCCGATTCAGCGAAACCAAAGAGTGATCGCGTTCAGTTTCCAGTAACAGGTGACTCATTGCACAAGCAGATCAACAAAAACCTCGCGATTTAACAGGCTTGCACTAAACCAAACACCCATTCTTCCTCCTCCTCCCCACCGCCGGTCCTCCCTTTAACGTCCCTTTAATATCGTAAACAAATGGCACACTTACATTTCTGCAGCGGCTCTGGTACAAAGCTCCGTACGCTGAATGTGTAGTAGTCCAGAAAACAATCGTATAGAGAGCATTCCTTATGAATGATCCTCTGCGTTTTTACGGAGCCAGGAGGGGAAAAAAATGGGGAGAGGGAGAGAGAGCAGCGGGGTCCAAGTTGTTACCAAACAACAGTGTAATTAAAGCTACATATAGGCTGTAGTAAACAGAAGATGGGGGACGGAGGGGTTTGTGCGAGCTCCAGAGGTAGAATGAGTTCTGATCACTGTGGGGGGAAAAACACTTGGCTCTTTATTCCTGCTAATTAGTTTCCTTCAAAAAATGGCTGAGATTACGCCCAGTGCGCATGTGCGTAATTGCGCAGACACCGCTAATTAGCCCGTTTGGATCAATAGGATTCCGCGAGAGAGAGAGAGAGAGAGAGAGAGAGAGAGAGAGGAGGAGGGGGGAGAGGCTACAGGGGACGCATAGAGAGGACAAGGAGGAGAAGAAAATATTTAAAAAGTGCGAGAAATTACAGCGGAAACGTTGACATTTTATAACAAATAGATTATTGTCGCTGTATAATTCCAGTATTACATTTTAGATGGATGTTGAGACAAATCCCAGCTGATCTAAAAAAAATAAAATAAAAAATGTAAAGAAAGAATATTATCGCTTTTTTTTATTGCACCGAAAGACATTATAAAATACCACGAAGTACAGTAATGTCAAAATAAAGTCACAAAATAACAGACAATAAGCTTTTTAGAGGAATATTATGATGCCAGAAAATCTGCCACAAAATGCGACACTATCACCGTGATTCAAGCACACCGCAGGGCCCTGGAGGATTATTTTAGGGAACATTATATTGACATTTTGTTTGAATTAAAGCAGACGTCAGAGGCTCAAATGTAGGCATTATATCCCAGACTTATTATTTTCATTAAATATTTATATGTCTGTGTGATGATAGCCCATTTGCTTTGGAAAAGTTGTAGGCTGTAATCGCAAGACATATATTGACGTCTAACAAAGAGATTTAAAAAATTGCTTAAAACAAAAGGGGAGAAAAGTCTCGTCTAAATATGCTTGAATATGAAATGAGACATTGCACCTTTTTGGACTGCAGGTCTGCAGGTTTCGGTTTCATCGCTTTGCTGGTTCATTTTCTCAGTTTGGAAAACAAAACAAAACAAAAAAATAATTTAAGGCTAAATTGATGTGTCCACTTCTGTCTGTTTGCCATCACTGAAGACCTTTGGGGTTTTTTTCTGCTCCGGCCGTCCCATCCCCGGCTCCATTGTTATGATAATACTATTGTGAATTTCACGCTGGATGTGCAATCTGTCGATCGTCCATATTTTAGAAGGTGAAAACTGCATTTATTTGTAAGATCAAATATATATATATTTTTTTTTTTACTTAGCTCTTTATTAGGTCTTGATTATCAACTGATCTCGTCCTTATTTAAGTATAAATATAATATTACAAAGGTGTGAATGTTGCAGATAAAATCCCTATGGAGAAAACCTCAGGATATTATAGTATTACCACAGAATATAAAAAAGGCTATAGCATTAACTGCAGTAAGGTTACTATCTGCTCACTGTTGCATGAAACAACCGCACTATACAAGGCCATATCTGAATACTACATGAATATTAATGATATTTCCTTGTGTGGGTTTTGAGAGCACTGACATTTTGATTTTGGTTTGTCTTGGTTTTGTCTGATTATTTTCTTGCATTTGTGCAACTATATATTAAATATATAAAGAATCGATGCATTAGCAAATGATTTGGCATATACGTTTGTCGAACATCCCATAATTATTTTATGATTTTAAAGTCTGTCTGCCACGTGCCACCAAGCAAAGATGGCAGGTTATCACTAAACATACATTCTGATCTCTTTATGTCTACATGGATATTTTCTGTTGTTGTTGTTGTTGTTGCTGCAGCAGTTAGAAGAACGGTGACAATTTCATGTCATTGTATGAGCAAAAGACAATGACAGTGAATGGTGATATAATTTTAACGTCCATATCACAAGGTGTGTGTGTGTGTGTGTGTGTGTGTGTGTGTGTGTCTCTGTCTGTCTGTGTGTGTGTGTGTGTGTGTGTGTGTGTGTGTGCGTGTGTGTGTGTGTGTGTCTGTGTGTGTGTGTCTAGGTGCATTGGTGCCTTTATGGGTTGGAATAAAATTTTAATTTTTTTTTAAATGTTAAAGGGACACACTACAGGTGAAGAGGGTAAAAACATGAACTAACAGATATCACCATGAAAGTTCCCCAGTTGATTACTGACATTAAGACAATTATTTTTTATATTACAAGTTTTCTGGAATTTTATGTTTAAATATGCAAATGAGGCATTATCTAATGCAAACTTTTGGTGACTTTAGGAGAAATCTACAAACGTAAATAGACAAAATGTAGTAAAATAAACACCTAAATGTGTATTTTGGATGTTTTATTTCCACTGTAGTCTGAAGGAAATCCTCAACCACCAGTGTATGAAAAAACAATGTTTTGTCTGTAGTGTCAATATGGGGATCTGCTGTTTATCCTGCATGCGTTTTAAGACCGTCGTGTATTTATAATATCAAATTTGCTTCTTTTATGTAAAAGAATAATCTGTAAACACAGATGTGATGTCAGGGCAAAAAAACACTTTCAAAGATAAGATGGTGTTCTGATTTAGCTTTGATTTGAAACCAGCCTATATGAATTTCATCATAAATTATCTTACATTTGACATGATAGTGCTGTGACGCAATAATAAGATGCTTTCAAATGATCCTCCATATTATTTGCATCGCTGGTTCTTGATGTAAATTTCCATTTTGCATTTGCAATTGCATTTTCCTGGCCCCATTTAAAACAATGAAAAGGCACGTGAACACACACACACACATTTTATGTCTACCTTCATGTGTGAGGAGCGTGTCATAGACTGTATGTTTGTCTGTTGGTGTGTGTTTGTCTGTTTTTTATCTTTCCAGTGTGTCTGTGTTGTATATTGGTGTTTATGGCATTTTTTTGTGGTTTGTTTGTTTGTTTGCTTGTTTGTTTGTCTGGTTTTAAAAAAAAATATTTTTAGTGTGTCTGTGTTGGTGTTTTATGGCATTTTTACATGCATGGTTGTATGTAAGTGTATGGTTGTATTTGTAAATGCGTATGTATATGTATGAGTATAAATGTATGGGGGCATGTGTGTATAGATTAACGTAGTTTTATATTTTTACCATGTACATGTATAGATATATCTTCATTTTATTGGTGTAAATTCTGCTTTTATTCAGTTGCTAATTGTGAGCATGAGTGCAAATAAACTCAAAAATAATTAATATACACAGAAATACACAGTCCTCACCTAAAGTCACATTTTTACAGAATAGAATAGAATAATTTTAAATGTATGCCTTTAGAGAGTCCAGCACAGATATGAGAGGAGGCGCTCTCCCGGACTGCCACTGCCAGTTCATTTCCGTAGTGATGAATATAGAATTCTAATATTTTACCGATATTAAAGCTCTCATGAATTTACATTTTTACACACACACACACACACACACACACACACACACACACATGCTCCTTTGCATACACACTCAAACATTCACAGGCCGTACTGTAAAAGGCACCATGCCCTCAGGTGTATGCCAGGGGTTGTTGTTTTCACTGTAATATATAGTTAGCCCTTCCACCAATTTACCCTGTCAGTGCTAATGGGGCAATTAACCACCGTGATACCCCCCAGGCAGAAGGAGAGCCAAAAGCTCCCCAACTCCAAACTTGTCTTTATGACATTTATTTGACAAAATGTGGGGGGGAGCTGGGGACCCATCTGACACCTTGGAGGGTCCTTAATGTCACTCCCTCCCGTGCCCCCCACCCCCTTTCTGCCCCGGGGTACGGCACAGAGCAGGAAGTGTAATACATCATGTGCAGGAGAGGCCTCGTCCAGCAGGGAGAGAAAACTTCGTAGCTTCAACGGGGCGACTCTGATTTACACACCGAGTCCACTTCTGAATGTAAACTGGCCAACAAAGTCCTCCAAAGCACACGACCACATCAAGGCTCATTTATGCTCAGCTTTAGATACGTATATACGGGCGGAGCCTTCTGTCTGTACTTTGTTTATTTGCGTCCGTATTTCTGAAAGCTTACGGGTGCGGACTTCACGGAGCAGGCTGGTCTCATTCCCTGTTCATAGCAATTACTGCGAAAACTCATGCGCTGTAATTTGCACGTAATGCACGTAATTGTGAGACATGAGGCCCAGATTTAACAGACACAAAGACACACTCTGGGTGGGCGGTTCGATCACACACCAGACTTTCACCCAGAGAGACCGGAGTTTGAGTCTGTGTCACGCGACCAACACATATATTTAAAACGGAACACGGAAGTAGAGATTTTAATGCCAATCCTCGTGTTTTTTTTACTAACCAAACCAAGTCGTTTTGTTGCTTAAACCTACTGAATTAGTCCCATTTCACAACATTAATCGTGACATTAATGACGTGTCTAGCATGCAACCGGGACATGTATTTAAACCGGAAGTAGGAATTTTAATGTGATTTTATTGCAATCCCAGTGTTTGTTTGTTTTTTTTACTAACCAAACCAAGTCTTTTTGTTGTCTAAACCGACCGAATTCTTCCTGTTTCATAACGTTATTGGTGACATTAATGACGTGTCCATCACGTGACCAGGACATATTTAAAATAGGACACATGTTGATATGATATTTATGGACTGCTGTGCCATATTTTTCATATGATATTATATGAACAGTTTATGAGAATGCGTTGGATACATATATGTATACAGACGGAGCCTTCTGTCTGTACTCTGTGTTCATTTCGTCCGTATTTCTGCACCTTTTTCTGAAAGCTTATGGATATGGATTAAACGGAGCAGTGTAAATGGTGAAACAGAATGGTGATGTATTTCATAAATATAGAAACTTTAGGCATAATTCACCTAGGGCTCTAAAAATGCTAGGGCCTGGCTCTGAACACCCGTCTCATGGATCAAAGTCCTGTGTTTCCGTCCGAACTTTTCGTGTCTTAATACTACGTTACATGACTTCCTGCTTTTCCTCCCATCATAATTGCTACAGCCACTAGAGGGCGGCGCCTAACGAGATGTAAACATGGGTCGTAATTGCTGCTTGTACAAACGACCAATGGTGTCGTTTTTCGGGTGGAGGACCTTTAAACACACACAGCCGTACACACACACAAACACACTGCCAGCTAACATACTCTCAACTTGACCTCTCCCTTCATTTAAGCCTTTTCGGTGTCTATAAAAGTCCCTCTATCTTTGTCTCTGCTCACATTCCCCCTGTCCTTCTTACATCCCCAAGGAGGTAATAACCTCCCTAGCAAGTGCTTCCCCTTGAGCCGTTGTCATAGTAACTTGTGGACTGGTCGACATGACAACCCCACCATGGTCCAGAGATAGATGATAGGCCAGAAATGGGGAGGGAGAAAGCACATTGGGGGATTTGCACCCCCTTTAATTTGGTTTGCCTGATTCTGATTCAAAATGTTTTTTTTTCCCTCTCTCTCTCTCTCTCTCTCTAAGGGCGAGGTTCATTCAGTCAACCTGCTTTACATTTATACAGGTATTTATAAATACGGTCGGCCTCCGAGCGACTCCTCGGCCTTGCTCTACGGCACCTGGATCAGCGTTGTAAAAAAATTGTATTAGTAAAAATATTAATGGCAGGGTTTTCCCTGTCATTATAAGATAGGTGCAGCACCCGAGCCATTTTGTGCAGCACCTAATGACGACTGAATGAAAAAAATATATATTTAAGCTTTTTGGGTGTTGTTTATTATCTGCTAGCTTTTTCATATTTTTGTGCACAGATATGGTAATAATAGTGGTCCAAAATTATGTGAAATTGCATATTTCTAATTGGAAAATGTATTTGGAGGAGTACCCCCTAACCCCCACCAAATACACCACAAGTCGTCCACAAAACACTGTAATGTGTTACATATTGTGCTGTTTTCCCGTCTCCTTACAACAGAACAGTCGTCATTTTTTTTCCAAAGCAAATGAATATTAATGGTGAGTGCAGGAACCCTGCATGTTTTTACATTTGCTCTTTTTGGGGCATTAAACCCAGAGTCTGCCACCAAATCCATTAGGAGGAAATGCAGATATCTGAAAAACCAGGAACATAAAGATATCTACATATTAAATAGGGCTGTGCTCAAAAAATCCATACGGCACTATATTTGTGACATATTCCTTGCTGATATGAGTATTAGTGGTGGACGGTATACCGGTTTTAATTTACCATATGATATGGATTTTTCATATACCGCCATAGCTGAAACATTGTAACTCTTCAATAGGCAGCAAAATAAATAATATTATTTGCTGTAAATAGCATTACGGTCGGGGCGAGCTGTGAGTGTAGTGAGAGGAGACCCCTATTAACTGCAGACCCTTCTTACTAACAGTTCTAACTTTTAACAAAATTAATAATCCATAAAATAACTCTCAGGGTAACAGGGCAAAACACTACACATTAAACAGTTTGTAACACAATTGTAGAACTGCAGAACAATATGTTTTTATATCCTATCTACTCCTGACAGTAAAATAAGCCACTGTAGACTTATAATAAGGCCCAGTCATGCAAATACAAAGTGATATATTTGGATAAATCTTTGGTCATACCGCCCAGCACTAACGTGTATCGATGCACACCTCAAAACAGACTCTGCAAAACCATGTTTTTCTTAAAACATGACAAAGTATCGATCAGGGGACATCCATAATTGTATTAAAAAATGTTCATACCTCATTTTTTTTTCTTAATTTTTCCTTCTTGATGGCGAGGTGCCCCCTCCTCATGGTGGCGCCCGAGGAGACCGCCTATAAAGGGCCGGCCCTGGGATCATGCAGTGCACAATAAAGTCAATCCACATTACACAAACAATGCATGTCTCAATGCAAAACAAACATTCATTCAAGCATATTAAGCTTAAAAAATTAAGAATATTTTATTTGCATTTATTAATAACTCTGGGATTAAAAACAGAATATTTTATTTTACTTTTAAGATCTGTGTGGGCCTGAATTGTATGTGTTTTAAGTTGTGCGATCACTGTTTTACAGAACAATAAAGAGCAGCTGTTGTAGCCAGTTCTGTGTAGCACATGGTCATTATTCAAAATTAAGGTTGTCAAAAATATCAATACTTTTTCAATACTACATGTTGAAAACGATACAATATCCACATTTGATAGTATCGAAAGTACCGAAGTTATAAAAAAGGCAGATTCATGATCAGATTTTCAACTCAAGGCTGCACAGATGAAACAACGGGGAAGAAAATCAGCTGTGTTGTTTGTGTTCAGAGATATTTTCTGTAGCAGCAGGTTGTTAATTTTAAAAAAAGAGAGAGAGAGGAAAAAAGATCCTACTTTGTGTGGCAAGGACTTTTTTTC
Source organism: Heterobranchus longifilis (assembly GCA_028570985.1). NCBI lineage: Eukaryota > Metazoa > Chordata > Actinopteri > Siluriformes > Clariidae > Heterobranchus > Heterobranchus longifilis. Next base: position 18,303 of record JAOVVB010130125.1, on the reverse strand, counting down.
TTTTTGCCGTGGTATCGAAAGAGGTATATATTTTTTTATATTGTATCGAAGTTTAAAATTCTTTGTGACAGCCTTATTCAAAATCAGCATGCATGACTTCTGTATCAGGATATGTATCATATCATGGCTTCTGTATCAGGATATGTATGGTATCATGGCTTCTGTATCGGGATATGTATCATATCATGGCTTCTGTATCAGGATATGTATGGTATCATGGCTTCTGTATCGGGATATGTATGGTATCATGACTTCTGTATCGGGATATGTATGGTATCATGACTTCTGTATCGGGATATGTATGGTATCATGAGGTTGTAGGCAGCTCTAGTATTAAACTCCTGTCTTCCCACGACTCAATTTCCTAAATCTGAGGACAGGACTGTAACTGTCCCAGCACCAATTTATTGACTAGAGGATTCATGGCTCCTTCTCAAACACAATGCAAACATTTGCCAGAACATTTAATAGCACAATATTAATGGATTAATTATTGTGCTATTTTCCTTTCCTTTGTTCTTTTTGGGCATTAAACCCAGAGTCTGTTATTTTACCACCAAATTCATTAGGAGGGAATGTAGATATCTGAAAAACCAGGAGCATAAAGATATCTACGTATTAAACCTCCGTCTTCCCAAGACTCCATTTCTTAAATCAGAGGACGGTACTGTAACTGTCCCAGCACCAATTTATTGACTTTGTCACATCACGAGTTAAACAGCTTCAGTATTAAACGTCCGTGGAAGAGATTCATGGCTCCTTCTCAAACACGGTGCAGAAACGTGCCAGAACATTTCACATACATGTGCAAAAGACAGCGGTGCAAGAAGTACTGTGATCTTTTACTTAAGTAAAAGTAGCAATACCACAGAGTAGAAATACTCTGCAAGTAAAAGTCCTGCATTCATCCAAGTATTACAAAAAATATACTTAAAGTACAAAAAGTAAAAGTACTCATCATTTAGAATGACTCATTTCAGAATAATATATATTATTATATTATAATTATTGATTAATTAATGTGTTGCTAAAGATGGAGCTCATTTTAATTACTTTGTATACTGCTGGATGGCTTAATTTGAAATAATATATTATAATCTATTTATATTTTGTATTAATAATTTAAATCTGTAAAGTAACTAATGTTGTCAAATAAACATAATGGAGTAAAAAGTACTATAGTGCCTTCCAAAATGTAGTGGAGTAGAAGTATAAAGTAGCATAAAATGGAAATAATCAAGTAAAGTACCTCTAAATTGTACTTAAGTACAGTACTTGAGTAAATGTACTCAGTTACTTTCCTCCACTGGTAAAAGTCACAAGCATAGTTGACCTATAGATTTTCACAAATACGTTTCTAGAGCTGCAAAGATGAATCGACTAGTTTACAGGTATTAAATGAATCAACATCTATTTTGATAATCAATTAATTGAATTTATTTTATGCGATAGGGATGATAATTTAACATATTATAGAGTATAAAACTGATGCGCTGCACAGAGAGTTTATAGCTATTGATCATTTTCTACTTTTGTCCCTAGTTGGGCTTTTACATGTTCAGTGTAATTAAAACATACAGCCAGTATCATAAAACCACAAATATGGAAATATAGTAAAATACATATCTCACAATACACATATACATCAATACAACAATGCATAACACACCTTGTAATTTACGGAACATTTAGCTAAAGTGGGTATAGATCTGATTTGCTTTTTGGGGTTTTTTTTCCCCATTTGATCAATCAGAAAATTTGGATTTTGAGTCATTTTTTAAGGGACAAAGTCCAAATTTTCTGATTCCAGCTTCTTAAATATGAATATTTTCTGGGGTTTTTTCCTCCTCTATGACAGTAAACTGAATATATTTGAGTTGTGGACAAAACAAGACATTTGAGGACGTCATCTTGCGCTTTGGGAAACACTGAAACAACTAATCGATTAATCGAGAAACTAATCGTTAGCTGCAGCCCGATACATCGGACTTATTTATTACATCTAACATTCATCACAACTGTCCTGTTTTTCATAATTGGCCAGTAGGACGGTCCTTCGAGCGCAGCGGAGAAAAACCGTCCCCACGAGATGATGCCTCCCGAGCAGCTCCGGGGCTGCTGCCCCTCAGCTGACCCTGACCTCTGACCCCTGTGTTAGACGGAAGCAAACTGAAAGAGATATATAAGGATCCATATATGTGCAATTCTTCATCAGGACTATTAAATACATATTCTATTTCAAATATATCAAATGTTTTATATACATATAATACCTTAAGATATGGTCAGATAATCCTGTATTAGTTTAGTTTATTTTGAATATGCAAAACAAAAAAAAGCTAATAAAAACAAAAATAACCATGAAATAAAATAATAAAATGAACATGAACGATAAAGCTATAAACAATCTCAGTTAATAAATTCTCATAAACAACATAAATGAAATCTTACATGTGAAACGGAGAAGGAGGAAGTACACTTATGTATTCCTACCCCTTCTCTTTTTGTACATATATATACCTACACACAAACATATGCATACATATACACAAACATGTACATGTACACATATTTGCACACGTGAAACATACATACGTGTGTCGGAACTTTAGTCCTGCACAGCAGGGAAATTTATAGTATTACAGCAGCAAAAGAGATAGTACATAACAAAAGCATCAGTAAAAACTGTAAAACAGTGTAAAAAAAAAAAAGTAAACAGTAAAAAGCAAAAAATCTAATAAGTAAACAGACTGGAATTTTGAATACACAGTATGTACAGTACTGTGCAATATTGATATTGCATGTGAGTGAATTGCTAGTTATGGTATGTGCGGTCTACTACTACTACTACTACTACTACACGGAGCAATATACATCAAGTACAGTCAAGCATTTTGAGGCCAGAAAAACTGAATCAAGATAACTGAATGATAAATGAGTTCAAATCATTTCACCTTTATTATTCTGTTGGTGGAGAATTACCAGAAACTGCAATATAACATTTATTTATATAGATGTTGTTTACCAAAATTCAAAACAAATGAAAAACTTAAATCTCTTCATAAAACCCATTTTTACAGACTTGCTTTTATGTGATGTTGTCTCTCTTTTTATTTTTTCTTTATTTTATTTCTTTATTGCTTTTATCATTTTTAATTGCATATTTTAATTTTAAATTGTTTTTTTATTTGTCTTCTCTCTACTTTGTTTTGTGTCTTCTGTCTTGTTTTTATTTACCCAAATGTTGTCTTGCTTTTGTTTGGCCTTACTCTTTCGCTCTCTGTTGTTATATTGACTTTGTCTGTCAAAGCACTTTGTAAACTCTGTTTTTAAAGGTTATTATTTTTAACTATAATAATAAAAATCATAAAACCTCCAAATTCACTTCTGTACAATAGTTTTGGCAAAAAAAAAACCTCAGGTGCCCCACACATTTGTTCATATCACAAAGCAAAAATTTTTTTTTTATCCCTGTTGTGCACTTTGATTAGTATTCAGTCATGTTTCTCATCTGGCCTCCTGTTTCATTTTTTTTCGTTTTGTTTTGGATATGTTTGATATGTGTGCTTGTTTTCGTTTTTGTTGCCTCTGCCTTTGACAGATGAATTTCTCCTTGGGGATCAATAAAGTGTATCGTCTCATTTCATCTCTCATCTCATCTCATCACCTCCGCTATGGCCTCCTGCAGGAGAACATTAATAACATTAATGTTAGATGTGGATGAGTGTGCCTACAGGTAGCCAATATTTACATCCAATCATACTCAACCATTAAGAGAATGATGAGCAGACAGACAGACAGACAGACAGACAGACAGATAGATAGATAATGTGCAACCACAGCAGCAAGATTAGTTAGCTGCTGTGACAAAAAAGGTCGTCCGATGGAACAAAACCACCATAAAAACTGTCCATCATCTGTATATTCCTGCACTGAGAATTTGCAGCTCCCCGTCTCTGTACATCGACACACTGTACATACAGAACAGATACGTTTAAATATATTTTTAAAAATATAATTTAAAAAACATTTTTTACTGATTTGTATTTACATTTTTAACTGCAATGTCCACATTTTTCTATTTATATTATTATTTTTAAGTTATCTTTACTTATCTGTATATATATGTTTATATTTTTAAGAAGAACATTCCCATGTTTTTGGATTATGATTTTTTAAGTTAAACTTGACCTATTTTCATGTATATGTTTGATTGCAAATGTGAAATGTTCCACAGCATGTTTATGGTGTAAACATATGTACATTTGTGTGTGTGTGTGTGTGTGGGGGGGGGGGATTTAATTGTTATTCATTCTATTTCCAGTTCACATTAAATGGCTTTGCAACCTTATACAGTCTGTTTGCAACAAAAACATGCCACAAAAAACTGAGCAACAGCGCCTCTCGTTGTTTGGGGTCCGTAACTGAAAATATGCGAAGCAGGAGGAAAAAAAAGCACAGAGGGCTTCATGGGCTTGTCGGACACCGTACATTCGCGGAAGTTGTCAATCCCGCTTTGGAAAAATAAAACAAAAAAATGGATGGGATGTTTATGTAGATACATCTCCAGGAAAATATCATTGACGTTCATTGCTATCTTTCCTCTTTATTCCAGGACTTTTAACATGGACGATGAATGGGAAGAAGAGGTACGAAATACTATCAGCGTAACGTTACTAACGTTTAGCGGTACCAACATTAGCTTCATGTGGCTAGCACGTTAGCTTAGCATGAAGATGGTTTAATTTCACCATTTGTTATTGTGTTAACTTTCAAGTGAGAGTTTCTGGGACACACGTCCTTCTAAATATTGGTTTGGGTTGTAGAGTGCATTAATATTGGCTCATTTATGTGATCCTGTGTGTGAATTAATTCATTTTCTGACCTAAATATTGTGCAAGACCCTCAGTCTATGGTAGGACCCCTGCCCTGGCAATGTAAATAGTTAACTATATTGTAATTACTTTATTTTATTTTTCTCCTCCATGCTCTCAGAAAATCTGGTAACACTTTATAATAAAGGTACAAATCATATAATGCTTGACTAATGCATGACTCATGATGAATTAATGCAGGATGTGTCATGAATTCCTGTTGCTCACCATTAACAAATGATGAAGTCACTCTGACTGAAGATTTCCATCTTCATAGTTCATAATAATAATTATAATACTTAGTTACTTCATACATTTATTGATATGCGACCAAATTAGCTGAATCCCTCTGACATAAAGTTGATTTCAAGACCAGTGGAGTGTAGCATGGTGGAGAAAGATGCACTAAAACCAAAATCATCTAGCAGGTAGGCCTATCAATTGACAAATTAGAGGAGAATGAACAGACATGTTTAAGCTCCACTGCTTTCAACAATAACACAAATAAAGAATAACTCATGTTCACCCACACACTATGTTGTAAATGTTTCAGAGAATACCATTGGGTCTATTCTCAAAGAAATATGAATCTTTTTTTTTTTCAATCAGAGAGGCACAGTTCACCATAAATTGATTTAGAAACTTAAATCCAACAGCCTTTAAATATCTGTTTGCATATCAATACTTGCTCGCGCCACCACTCATCAGACCTGTCAGTGAGAAATAAAGAAAGTGAAGTTTCATATATTGTGTCGGATCTCCAACGGTACCGTGCTGCCGTTACGCACGATTTTTACCACTTATTCATCACCTTTCTGCAAACCATCATCATGGTAAAAGCTCAGTCATTATCATTACCAATCATTATTTTATTATTATTATTAATAATAATAATAATAATAAACATCGTATTACTGTAAAGCCCCACTGCTGGTGGGTGTTTGTGCTGTGCAAATCAAGTAGGCCTATAATTCTCATCGTTGTGGTCAAATAGTGTTTACTAAGCTCCATTGTCATGTCAGAAGTTAAGACAATATTTTCTATCACATAGCGTTGTTTATTATATCATTCTTGATTAGTTTCAGCACAGTAACACTGAGGTGTTGTCTGTGTGCCTGGCACCGTTTGCGCCCAGGCAGCGGCATCCACACCATTGCGGGCCAAATTAATCTTCAGATTCTCAGATTTCAGATGATGTGCACCACTTCTATGTGGCATCTACTGTTGACCTGCTATCTCCCCTTAAACATAACCCATAGGGTTAATTGATGATCCATTAAGTTTGAACTAATCAGATGAAGTCATAGTGACTTCATCATTTGTTAATGGTGAGTAACAGGAATTCATGATACATCCTGCATTAATTCATCATGAGTCACGTATTAAATGTATGATTTGTGCTCTTATTATAAAGTGTAACTAAAAATCTCTTTATTTGTAGGGAGTACAGATGTGTACATTTCTGTAACTTAAAAAACAACAACACTCTTTTTGTCTTTTTGCATGTTTAGGAGCAGGTTGTTGTGGTGGAGCTCTCTGGTATAATCAACAATGACTTCCTGTCCAAGTGTCGGGGCACATGCAAGATCCTGGTGAGTATCACATATTAATGCTTTGAGGTAAAGAAAGAGAAGAAGCCTGACCACCATACATGGCTTCATTATCAGTGTAGGTCTGTCGCTGCAGCAGTCACTACATACGTTTTGTCCGTGTGTTCCAGGATATTGACAGCGAGAAGCCCATGATGCAGGTTGGACAGTATGTGTTTGCAGGGGAATATGAAGGTAAGAAAACCTCACAAATCTAAAGAAAACTGACTTGTACCTGCTGTTAAATTATCCTCCTTTCCCTCTTCTTAAAGCAAGTTGTCATGTTGGAAACATGTCTCTCCAAAGAGTCATTTTCTTTTACTTTTCTGATTTCAGTAATGGCCTAAACTGCACCCTCAAAAGTCTGATAATAGAGTCAAAAGCATTACTAATATGTGGTTTTGCAATTGAAGCTGTGGAAATAAAGGAGAAGCATGATTAGTCATATAATAATGGTGCTGACTGTGCTTTACAGTATGAGCAGGGTTTTCCCTGGATTTTTTGAGACAAAGTTGGCAAATAGAGTTGTAGTGATACAAGTATCAGAAATGCCTCTGATACTGCAAGTATGCAAGTCTATGCATGTCTAGAGTGGCTGCTTTATGCAATTAACATGATGTGAGGGATTGTGTTTTCTGCAAAAGCCACTTGCTCTGTGCTTTCTGTGCCGACTGTTAAATATGAAAAGGAACAAAAACAGAATTACACAATAGTTTTGCCATACATTTTCAACAAAGGTGGCAGCCAGTAAGACAAAGGTGGCTCACCTTTGAGTTAAATAGGCAGAGAACACCCTGACAAAAGAGCGCGCATGAATAATAGATTGTATCATAAAAAAGAAACTGAAATTGTACTCGCTATTCTTCGCTCTTCAAAGATGCTTTGGGAACGTGCGTGCTGTTCGAGGAGGGGACAAAGAAAGGTAAGGTTGTTCTTATATTTTCAATGTATATCTTTTTTTCTTTCTTTTCCTTATTGTTCATTTTGACTGTATGTCTGCAGGAAAAGCAGACAATGATCCAGAGCTCAAGTACATGTGCCACACCGTGAAGAAACTGATGATGCAGCGAATCTTCCTCGTTGAGAAGAAAGAGGGTGAAACCAGCACAGGTCAGCCAGACTGCTGAAGTCACCGTGGTGCAAAATCATCTAATACAGTTAATATAACGTGTGTTTTGTGACACACATTCTTTTACAAGGTTGCTTTTTAGGAGTAGCTTGACACAACTCATTTTCTATATTATGCAGTAGAGCTGCAACAATTAGTCAACTAATCGATTACTCGATCGCCAACTATTTTTATAATCGATTAATCATTCATGCAAAGATGGCAGAAAATGCTGTTTTCAGCCTCTCAAATATGGAAATATCCTGCTTTTCTCTGTTTTATATCACTTTAAACTGAATATCTTTGGGTTTTTGGGTAAAACAAAACATTTAAAGACATCACCTTGGACTTTGAGAAACTGTGATGGACATTTTTCTCTATTTTCTGACCTTTTTCTTTATTTTTTAGATCAAACGATTAAGCGATTAATCGTGGAAATAATCGGCAAAAGAACCTGAACATGGCTTTTTGTGTTTTCCCAGCAGGAAGTGGTGAACACATGGACACATCCTGGCAGTCCAATCAAGAAGAAGAAAATCTAGAAATTGTAGAAAATACCAACCAACAGGAAGATATAGAAGACAATATGGACAACACAGATTTGGAAGACTCAGCAGTGGGCTGAGATATGGAGGTTTTGCTGTATTATGTCCTCCCTGTGAGTGTAGAGACACCATTTGTGAGTCCATGTCTGAAACAGACAATTCAAAGACAGTTGCATTTATACACTTCAGCGACAATAAGAAGTGTCAGTATTACTGTAAGTCTTGTGTCACAATCCTGCTGCAGAAACATGTAATGCCTCTTCTTCACTGAACCTCAAAGTACGTGAATTTAATATTTGATGAGCAACATAAATATGGTTAAATGACACCTAAAGGGAAACAGGCTTTTAAAAATCAGCATGTAATCCATTCCTTTACTTCCACACAGGGAGGGTCTTGGGAAGGGCAGTCACGGAAATGTGTCTGGAGACCTCCGCTTAGCAGCAGGAAGTCCTGTCATTGTGTGTCTCTGATTTAATCGATTTTTGTTTCCACTGATCACAGTGAATGTTTAACCAGCAGAGGGAGAGAAATCTGCATGTGCTGCAAGGTTATAGTAGAGAATACATCATTTATACATTCAAAGAAGTGAGAAGAATACTTGACTTAAAAATATGAAGTCACTATTTTTCTGATTTGTGATAAATGTGTTTTATCAGCACTGATATGACTATTGATTTACAAAAATAAAGGCTTTTATTTTTTGAGTGCTTGTGTTGTTTTTGTGGAATTTCTGCCATAAGACGCATGTGGATTTGGTATTTGGTTGCAAAGCAAAAGTCTGTCAATCATGCAAAATCCCTTTTTGTTTTAGTTCTTAAGAACTGTGAATTAAGGTGAGATACTACAGGCAAAACATCATTTTTTTCATGCACTGGTAAATCTTGACATTTTGGGCTATTTTGCTTCCATAACATGACATCCAGAAAACATCTGAAATACACATTTAGGTGTTAATTTCATTAAACTTTTTATTACACTGTCAATTTGCATCTGTAGATTTCTCCTAAATTCAACAAAAGTTAGCATTAGATAGTGCCTAATTTGCATATTTAAACAACATTTAAGAAAACTTGTAATACAAAAATAATTGTCTTAATGTAAGTAATTAAATGGGTAAATTTCATGGTAATAGCTTTTTTTTTTTTTTTTTTTTTTTTTGAAATTCTGAGCCAGAAATTTCCACCACCAAACCTTCCAGTTGATTTCCTATCTATATTCTGAAGGTTCTTACAGAGGGGTTTGTTCATATAACATTCATAGCCTTCATCCTAAAAACATGAGTGAAAATTGATTTTTGTATGGCTGTTGATGTGTATATGTACACAAAACTAAATACGATATGTAGACAAAATTAAACAAGAATTTTGAACCTGGATTTATTCAATGTTCACTTCTTCTCTGGAAATGTATGAAAAATAACACATATTTAATAAGATAATGCCTCATTTGTACATTTAAACATAACATTTTAATTGCATTAAATGTCTACTGCAGTTTATGGTGTCTGCCTTCTGTTAATTTGAATAATAAGCGGAAAAAGTGCTGTTTTTGGGCAGCTATTGTGGAGCTTACCAGTCCCATACACACACTGGAGTTTGTTTTATGAATGAACCAAGTTTTGTTGACTTTGAGGACGTGGCGGTTCTCGGCCAATCCAATCACCGAAGCTCGCTTGAAGTGGACCAATCAGCGAGCGACATCGCACTCGGCTTCTCAGCTCCTGATTGGTCGGCTGTCGTTTTAGCACAGGAAGTGCATGGGTGTGTTTCCGAGGGGAGGGTCTTAAAACTGCATCGACGAACTTCCCTGAAGACACCGGTGAGTTCTCTTGATAAATTGTGGTTTAAAATATAATAAAGTAACTCAAATGTGTTTCTCATATAGCTGGTATTTATAAAGACGCAATACGGACATTACATAGGTGCTAATTTGCCTTCATTGGACGAGTGGAATTGCAGATCTGCGGGTAAAACTAACGGTACGCTAGGTTAGCCAGTCTATTTCTGGTGATTTGGGGTGGTAACGGTAACTAATTGGAAATAACAGCCACAAACTGTTTGTACTGAGTCGTAATACAAAGACGAAAAGAAGATTTAAGGTGTCAAGACGTGCAAAAGTTAGACTACCGATACTGTGATGTGTCACACGAAAGCAGTCAAGTTAGCGGTGAATATCTTTTAATCAGAGGGTAGTGAATAGTAAAAAATGATATTGCTCCCCCTCCGAATACTGCATTGGATTTCCCGCTGTTATAATGACAATACCATACCGTTACAGTCTCTTAATAAAAACTTGGGTTGCTAGCAGGTGATTTCTGAATATTTTCTTGTGAATCAACATCTCTAAAACAGCTTAAACATAACCATAACATTATAACTTTTATTTAATTGGCTGTTGTATTAGACTGCATTAGTTTTAGCTTTGCTACCTAATGATGTATTTCAAGTTCTGAAGTGTCAGATAAATAATGTTGCCTATGAATGATGTTTATTTATTATGATTATTATTATGTATTAGTTTATTTGTAAGAGAAACAGTTGCAGAGGCAGTATCTGATGTAATGTACACGTGTATAGCTAAAGCTGATTTCCAACACCACTCCCTTGAGGGGCGTTGATAGTTCAGGTAGTCATTAAAGTGACATGTTACAGTTTAAAATCTTCAAATCATGCATATAATAATAAAAAACAAGAGTGACAGACAGATGAAACAGAACTCAAAACATTTAGAGCATTATATATATCACAATGTAGCATGTTTCCTGGTAATTTAATAATTAAACAGTCTCTATAAAATAACCACAACATACCAAGTGGAACAAATAAAGGTTTGCATCAGCTTGAACAGATTATCCTTCTCACAGTCGGGAGTATTTGCTTCGTCATACACTTCTAAACCAGCATGTGCAGAGTTGAGTAGTTAAAAGCTGTGATTAGTACTTGCAGAAAAGTGCACGATAAACTAAGATAGATGCAATACAAAGGTTTTTTTTTTATCAGAATACACTAAGGTTGTCACAATACCAGAATTTTAAACTTCGATACCATACTAGTATAAAAAACGATACTTTGATACTACTGCAAAAAGAAAAAAAGTCCTTGGTACACAAAATAAGACCATTTTTTCTTCTCTTTTATTAACCTGCACACAGTGCTGAGAGAAAAAGTAGATTTTCTTCCCCATTGTTTCATCTGTGCAGCCTTGGGTTGAAAATCAGATTCTAGATCTACTTTTGTTATAGCTTCAGTACTTTCGATACTGTCGAATGTATTCGAGTAATAACCACAGCTTCATGGTGTCTTGTTTTTTCGCCTTTGTCCAGACGGCGTTTGCAGGATGGAGCTGCGACCACTTGTCATGTGCTTTGCTCTCTGCGTGGTTTACGCCACCAGCAAACCCACAGAGAAGAAGGACCGTGTTCACCACGACGATCCCCTCAGCAACCGAGAGCACGATGACATGGAGAACTTTGAATACGACCACGAAGCCTTTCTGGGACAAGAGGAGGCCAAGACCTTCGACCAGCTCACACCAGAGGAGAGCAAGGAGAGGCTCGGGTAAGAATAAGTGTCCGGGAGGGAGAGGGTGCACATCTGGGGCCGTATTCATAAAACTTCCTAGTCTAAAGAGTTACTCCTCGTGATGAAATTCTAAGAAAATTCTTAGAATTATGATGTTTTCCTAAGAATTTAAAGTTAAGAGTAGATCCTGGTAAAGATTAAAGTTATTCACAAAGCACCTAAGGTGAAAAACTGTTAGGTGTAGGGAGGAGGACTTTAAGAGGCTTAAGAGTTTCTTAAGCAGAGGAGAAAATTACAGAAAGATGAGAAATATTCGCTGAATGACAGTGAGTTAATTAAATGCTACAGATCAGATCATGTTTATGGTCGATCTCATTAGAGATGCGATCTCATCTCCCACTTAACGCAATAACGCTGTAATGTCAGAAAAGAAAGTGACCACAACACTAAGATATTTGGCACCCGGACAAAAATGCAACAGTGCAGCAGTGATAACTTGGATCTGTCGCAACTTTCCATCAACCTTCCATTTATATATTTATTTTTTCAATTGAGATATTCATGACATAAAATAATATTCATAATTACACCGTCTAGTATTGTATAGTTTTTTGCACGTTACCTTTGTTTTTTTTGCGAAGCTCCTGTAACAGTGAAATTTCCCTCTGAGATTAATAAAGTATCTATGTATCTGTCTGTCTGTCTGCCTGTCTGCCCGTCTGTCTGTCTGTCTGTCTGTCTGTCTGTCAGTCTTTTACCTAAAGGTAAGGTAAAAGTTTCTGTCCCTTCCTCTCTGAGTTGTTACTAAATCACTCCTAAACCAGGACTCCTTGCTAGAAATGTGGAGGCTAAGTTAGGAGCTCAGTATTCTCAGAATGTTTATGAATACGGCTCCTGTTCTTGAAATACTGAGAATATGTGAAGTCACTGCGGTAATGACCTCGTTTCTCCTCAAGGAGCAGCAGAGTTCACCTGAGGTGACACATCACCGGATGATATGAGCTGATGAAATGTGTCTCGTTTATCTGCAGCATGTTGGTCGGGCGTATCGACGAGGATGACGATGGTTATGTGACAGTTGAGGAGATGAAGAGGTGGATCAAGCACGCTCAGAAGAGGTGGATCTACGATGACGTGGATCGACAGTGGAAGAGTCACGACCTCAACGGAGATGAAGTGGTGTCCTGGGAGGAGTACAAGAACGCCACATACGGATACATTCTTGGTACGGCTGCAGACACGATGATTTTATTATTTTTTCAACGTTTTAACAATAGGAACAACAACAAAAATGCAAATAAAAGTAAACAAAACCCCAGGAATGATAAAGTCTGGAAATGCATGGTTGAGGTACCTTGAAAGTGCTTGAATTTTACTTATTAAAGTTGTGACCTCTGACCTGCAGACGATCCCGACCCCGATGACGGTTTCAGCTACAGGCAGATGATGGATCGCGACGAGAGGAGATTCAAAATGGCCGACCAGGACAATGACATGAAAGCCAACAAGGAGGAGTTTACAGCCTTCCTTCACCCCGAGGAGTACGACCACATGAAAGACATTGTAGTGCTGGTGAGTGACACCCACAGGTGTTAAGTGATGACACTACAGGCCCTCTCCCACTGACTAAAACACCCACTAACACCCGCTAACATCTGGCTTTTGTCTTCAGTGGGAAAAGGTTACAATTAGCATTCATTCCCGGGACAAATGACTCTGCAGTAGTCACAGGAATTTATCGGCTCCACCCACGTGGACATGCTAATTTCTTCCCCTTTTTCCAGCGTGATGCTGTGACGCGCGTCATCACAGCCGCCTGTCTCCGTCCATGCAACACTTAAACCGAATTTGAAAGAGAAACTGAATGTATAATGTTTTGAGAAAAAAGTCATAATGTTTAAAAAAAAAAGTCCCAGCAAAGCAAAATGTAAAGTAACGTGATTCCAGTGTGTTTTAGAGCCGTTTTAAGCATATTCTGATGATTCTGATGATTCTGATTGAATTGCAGTTATTTTGGCCAGGATAATTGTGACATGAAATTTTCATATCGTCCCACGCCTACAGCAGTTTGCAGTTTTGTGCACTGTAGGGAAAGTTATAGCAGTAAAAGTTAACAGCTGTTTTTTTTCTGATGCTTTTGTGACGTTGAACGTGACCCACCAGAAAAAAATGAAACTCTCCTGGCAATGGGACAGGAGTCCATATCTATTTTTAGCAGGTTTTCCTGTGTTTAAACAAACTCCATATACATGCTAATTTTCTGCTCACTGCCCTGTGCTCTCTTTTCTTCTTTATAGGAAACGATGGAAGACATTGACAAGAATGGAGATGGTTTAATAGATTTAGAAGAGTACATTGGTGAGTTCTGGCCCATATAAGCATCATCCATCTGTACCACAGACAGATAGAGAATATCGGTAAATGTTTGTGGACCTCTTTATAAAATGAGCACTGCAGCAGCATCACCAGCGTCTCTCTGCGCTCTGTAGGTGACATGTACAGCCAGGAGGGAGACGCCACAGAACCTGAGTGGGTGAAGACGGAGAAGGAACAGTTTACTGAATTCAGAGACAAAAACAAAGACGGAAAGATGGACAAGGACGAGACCAGAGACTGGATTCTGCCCAGCGACTACGACCACGCTGAGGCCGAGGCCAAGCACCTGGTCTACGAGTCAGATACAGACAAAGTACGTTCATTTTACATATGATTGTTATATGGAGATACAAAAACATCCAAAAAAAATATCCCTATTAATATTTCCAAGTTGATTTCAAACATAAAACTTTGTTTTGCTGTGGAAAGTGTATTACATGTTCTCTGTTGAGGTCTTAAAAAGCATTACATTTGACTTTAGTCACTCTAGTTTTGTGCATTTTTCTGTCAGTCAGTTTAAGACATTGCAAAGGAGGATCTGATTTAATTACATCTCTGACAAAGCATGATAAGTGCAAGAGGTACAGTATTTAATCTCAGCCCTGCTTATATTGTAGCCCTTTGGGATATGTTTATTGTGTAATTAAAATGAGAAAAGAGATGTTATTTATTGTCCCAGGGACACAAGTGCAAATCATACAAGACATACCAAATACAGATGGTAACACCATAAAAAAAGTTCAGAGATTTTCAACTTGAATTGCTCAGATTGGCTGCACAAAAAAGGCAGAACGCTCTGAAAAAAGATCCTTTTTTTCTCTATATGTTCTCTCCTAATTGGGATCAATTGGAAAAAAAAGTTGCTGGTGCTCAGAAAAAAACCACTATATGGACACAGGTCCTATTGTACTGACACAAATACTTAGAAGTCTCATCATGTGTGTTGCTCTCCCTCCGTCAGGATGGCCGTCTGACCAAGGCAGAAATCGTGGATAAGTACGACCTGTTTGTGGGCAGCCAGGCGACCGACTTCGGAGAGGCTCTGACTCGACACGACGAGTTCTAACATCCGCCTTCCTCCAAAGACTCTGTGTTCATCTCGTGCACCACCTGACTCCTCCCACAGCGGAGGCAGTGTTTCAAACCAGATGAGCTCGCCTAATATCCAACGCCACGGACAATAATTTATTTGATTTGTATTGAATGTGTCCCATTTGTACACACTCTAACATTACACACTAACAGTGTGTCCTCGTGCTCCGTTGTGTGTAAGATTGGGATATATCGCCCGCCTCCGCTCTGCTTCCATACACTACTCTTCCAAACAGTGTTGTTAGATGACAATTTGTTTCTCTTTTAAAGAATGGTTCTATGAAATAGCCATGTTTTGTTATGAAACCCTAGAACAAGTTTAAGTTTGCAGTGTACACGCTAAGAGTTTATCGGATTTCTTTTTGCAATGCACTGGACTGTGGAGAGTAAAGCTGATTTCTAGCTGGTAGAATTTGTTCTACTCCTCTGTCTAATCATGTAATCGGGCCCAAACTGAAAACTCTAGTTGCTGATTCACGTGTACTTTGTTTTCATGTCTTTATTGATCATAATGCGTTAATGCTGGAGTATAGGGTGTTTGGAATGGGGATGCACAGTATGTTTTTTTTTTTTTTTAGCCAATACCGATACAAGATAACCGATAATTTCACATTTCTGTATTTTTAAAAGAAGTTGATAAGCTGTAGTTTATGCACACCTGAGGGTAAGAAAGGCTAAGATGTAGTGATTTAATATTTCATGGCTTTGACCAAATCTAACAGACATCACTATTGTTAACAAAACAAAAACAAACACTTCTGACTCTTCAAATGTTCTTTTTTTTATTTTTTATTTCTAGTAAAGTACATTAAAAAAACTTCACAAACATACTTTGGCTTTTACAGAGCATTTAGCCTCAGAATTCAAATGAAATGCTTTGACATAATCTGACGTCACACTGTGTTAAAGTTTTGGAACGGGGGCGCCATCTTGTGAGGTATGTTTACCTGTGTCCTCTTAACTTTTGTTTTGTTTGGCTAAAAAAGTTGTTTAATTCAGTCAGATCTGATGGAGATATTTATTTTTAAATTAATAATGTGACTGATCAAACCCACGGTCTTTGACTCAATAAAATAATCACACAGCTGAATGTTTTTGAAAGTCTCAGGTAGGAACCCTTTTCGATTTGAAGCATTTAAACAACTTTTTAGCCAAAAAAAAACAAAAGGTAAGTGTCGAGCGCGTACCTCACAAGATGGCGCCCCTGAGTGTTTAAGTCAATGAAAGCAATTTGGCTTCATATTTATCGACTATAATTTCATTATTAGAATAATGCATATATACCGTGCATCCCTAGTTTGGAACGAGGAGTAAATATTAAATTCCAGTGACGATGAAGACTATTTGGACTAGTGCAATACGGTATCATCAGTGGGACCGCGCTGTGTTTGCTGTGGGTCCTGCACCAGGGCGGCTTGTGTGTTAGTTGAAGGAATCAAGAATTTATGATTTAATGACTGATGGATGCTTTTCCTCCAAGCTGCCTCCTTTTCTTCTTTCTCATCACCTCAATAGTGTGTGTGTGTGCGTGTGTGTGTGTGTGAATCTGTGTGTACATATATTACTTGTATTCTTGATGACTGAACTTCCCCTTTTTTTGATGTTATGTTTTGTTGGATTCAGCTGAACTAACTAATTTGTGTGCCAAGCAAAAAACTTTGTCCTGTTTTGTAAGCGGTATGAAAAAAAAAAAAAAAAGCTTTCCAAAACACTTTCCCCTCCTAAATATGTTTGTTATGCTTGTATTCTCACTACCACCATTTATAACCACTGTTGAGAATTTTTATGGTATACTATAATGTATATGATAATGTTTTTTTTACATGCTCACCGCAGCGACCACCCGTTCACTAGTGACTTTACTGTAAATAAGTTGTTGGTCTGCAAACGGAGCACTCTAACAATCAGGTCCAGTTTTTGTGATTGAGAAGAATGTCTCAATAAAAACAAATACAATTGGAGGTTTTAGTCTGCTGTATTCTTTTGACTTCTAGTATCAGAAGTATCAGAATCAGTGGAAAGCAAAACATACCAATATATAGGTTTCTCTGGTTCTCTGTATTTCTTATAGCTACTTTTAAAATGATGAAGTACAAAGTGGAAGTTGAAAATTATCTGCGTTGCATTTAGAATCCCTGTTTTTCCCAGCTTTCTTTCTTTTCTAGGAAATGCTCTGTTTCCTGCTTTCCTTCAGGCTGTTGACCCGCTGATCTCTGGGTTGTTGTTTCAGACCCCTTTCCTCTCGCCATCTGTTTCAGGAGACTCGATTGCCCCCTAATCTCCTCATAATAAATCAAATACTGGCTATTTTAATCTACTTATAAAGTATCACAACTGAATACATATTTAATGCCAATGCTGTATGTCACTGCTATCCTGTACATAAGCAACTGAAGCTTGGTGGAAGCTTTTTCTTACCCATTTACAACTCAGCATAGGCCGCTTTAAAAAAAAAAAAAATGAATTCCACAAATAAGGTTTGATGAACTTGAATGCTTTTTTGGCAGCTCTTCTTTTTTTTATTAATTGGCCATTTAGGAGCTTCCATGAAGCATTTTGCTCTTTTTTCACCACCAAAACTGGGCTGTGTCCATGATGTATTATAGATGTGTCTAGATGATAACCAGCTGATTTTTGACAATTCTCGCGAGACTTACCGAAAACCAATTATAACCTAGACAATCTCGCGAGAGTTTCGCAAATCTCGGGTTACTATCTAGCCGCAACGCCACACTGATCTGCAATTTAAATGTTTGAACACAAGCCTTCATATCTCTATTTTATTGTTACTGTTAATCATAAATTGCAGCTTTAAAGTTTAACAGACACATTTATCTGTATTTATATTGTATGTACACGTGAAAATGTGTTAAAATAAGATTGTTAATCTCATCTGCAGGAGGTAAAAGGCGATGTTTGATCATCTGAGCAGATCTACTGAAATAAGGTAACAAATATGGACGAGCACATTTACATGCCGTCATATGCTACATGCGTATATAGCCTATATTTATGTGTTGCATAACTTATTTTTCCTCTTCTTGTTCTATCACCAGCCTATATCAAAATTTCAGTCGGCCAATATTTTGGTTTATGACAAAAGTTACTTGCTACATCAATGACTTCCCATCAGCCTCAGCTGTGTTTAGCGCTAATTAGCAAACGGTGTGTTAGCATGCTAACATGCTAAGCTAC
>JAOVVB010130106.1:0-12297 GCA_028570985.1 Heterobranchus longifilis | reverse complement strand
TCCCTCTTTAGCATTTATGGTTTAGCGCAGCGCCATTAAAACCGGCATGGCCACGACATCCTCCTCAGCTCTGCCTTCTTGTCCAAATATGGTCACTACTGGCTCCAAAAAAATAAAAATGGTGATGGCCAAATGCCAAACTTGAGCCTTCAAAACAGTTGTCCACAAACTAATGGATGCTGCTACATGCACTATTTTTTTTTTTTACAGTCTATGGCACCAATGCAGGTATGCATAAATGTGTACAAACACACACCTCAGCACACGCACACACACACACACACACACACACACACACACACACACACACAAACATCCTTGTATTAAGTGCACACACACAATATACACAGTCTCATTATGTACATGCATACATGCAATACCAACACAGGCAGTACAAATAAACTATACACAGATGGCTGAACTACACACACAATGCACATTAGCCCTCATACAAACACATACCCCATGTGACAATATGTACACACAGATAAATACTTACAACCCACACCACCCCCTCTCAAACACACACACACACACACGCACACGCACACGCACACACACACACACACGCACGATATGGCTTTTGCAGTGTATGAAGGCGCAATCTTTGTCTACCCGCTGCTCACCGATGATAACATTCACACTCCACATATGCTGGAAAGAAAGGTCAATGATTTTTTTCTCCTCTTCTCTTTCCTTCTACTTCATCGGTAACTATTGAACACCGGGATTCTATATGGCTACATGTTTGTGTGTAAGTGTTTCATAGCCAGATTCCTCCATGGGAGGCTTAACTGCCTCAATTAAAATCACATAAAGGAGAATGCACAAGTTCTAACAGCATAAACACGTCTGCTCTTTTAGAACAAACAAGGATAAAGAGTTTCCCCCTGATAGAGTCAGGTGGATGCTGATTTCCTCTCACACTCCCAGGTTGGAGGCAGTAATCATGATTAGGGAAGTGCCGAGAGAGGCGGCGCAGATGAGTGACGGATCCCCCGCCGTCCAGGACATATGGGTGGGAGGGAACCGCTTTACACCCGGCACCCAGGGGATCAGTTTGCGCTCCCCGCAGGCGACCCACTGAGTGTCTCCCAGATTTGGTTAGACAGAGGAGATTTCATGGCAAAGTGCTGAGGGTTTCTTCACACTCGGAAATAGGACATAGTTTACTTCAGGGGATGGAGCTGAGAAAAACCCACCTACACCCTCTCCTCTCCTGAGGCTGACGTGAATCTTAATCATGTGAAATTCTTGGTTTGCATGACAGTGAGTAGCATCAGACAGAAGTTTGAAGAGGTTTGGAAGATTCTCGGGGTGGAACGATTCACGTAAAAAAATCTGAGCCGTTCGGTTTGCTAGTCACGGATCAGGGCATGTGATCACCGTTCGGATCAGTATAGCCTCACACAGATTCCAGTAAATAAAGCTTGCGCAGAAAAAAACGTCAAATAAAGTCGTGGGGTGGACAAAGCCTCGCGCTGTTAACCCAGTGACTCCGGTGACACGGAGGAGAGGAGCGCAGCTGCTCAGTGTCGTCTGCTGCTTGAGAGCACGGCTGTGCAGGAGGCTTTTCACTGTTACCTGCAGGCTGCTGCTGCAGAGTGTGTGTAGCAGAGGTAGAACGTGTGTTGTGGTGATACAACAAAACCCTTTCCCCCCAGTGCTAATACAAATCCCAGAGGAAACCCTGACATGAAATATAATGTGATATTATAGCTGCCTAATGTGTGCTAACATTAGCTTGCTTGCTAACATGGACAAATTGCTAGCTAGCTAACGTAGCATAATACTGTCCTGACTGATAATTTCAGCTAACTCATCCAGTCTCCCAGGGATGATCTGGTCAGTAAATTGTCTCACTTTCCATTTGTAAATTACATCATGAGCTAACGTTACGACGCAACCAACACCAGATCCATGCAGTGTAGCTAAGTTACAGCTAGCTGGCTAACATTTAGCTTGTTGGCTAATGTTAGCACTAGCAGAATACTAACTGAGTTTATATGTTAGCTGGCTGTGATTTGCAGACGGTAAGCTAGTG
The DNA here is from genome assembly GCA_028570985.1 of Heterobranchus longifilis. Taxonomy (NCBI): domain Eukaryota; kingdom Metazoa; phylum Chordata; class Actinopteri; order Siluriformes; family Clariidae; genus Heterobranchus; species Heterobranchus longifilis. The sequence goes on along the minus strand of JAOVVB010130106.1, from coordinate 10,253 downwards.
TCATTCCAAATATGATTATTTACTTTCCAGCATTTTATCAACAGGATGACAGTCAATCACATTCAGTCTTTGTATACACTGTTGTGGCTGATGTTTGCTCAACAACAAGACGCTGACTGCAGTTCAGTGTCATTAATAACAAGGGTTTTCTGAAAGTTACACATAGTACCTTTAAGGAAACTTTGCTTTAATGTTAAAATGTTTCAACTTTTAATGCCTCTCTTTTTTTTTCTTCTTTTTTTAAAAATCACAGCCAGTTTATCCTGTGTTTCCTGCTATACCACAGTTCTTTGAGAAGTGATTCACTTGTTCCATAGAAAATAAATAGGCGTAGTTCTCCCTGTATCGGCTCACCATATAGCACATTTTTGCATCACGTTCAATCCGAATGCTCCATTACCGTTCATGTTCAATGCTGTAAGTGTGTCCAGGTTTTTCACAGCAGTAACTGTAGATCGAACCTGACGATACTCTGCATCTCCTGCAGCTTTTCATTCTTGTGTTCATCACGGGACACTTGAACTCCCCACTGAATGACAGACTAATGAAATTCTTTGGCTGCGGCTCCTTATGGCAGGGTGAGGCAGATTCCATTACTGGCTTTACAGACTGACACCCCAAACACTAGTGAGTCAAATCCTAATCCCATATTGGTCTAAGCCTTGGCAATATTCTTTTCATAAAGGTCCCTTCATATTTCTCTCGCTCTCATGTCTCAGATAGATATCAGCAGAGTTATTAGTAGACTAGAAGGCATGCATGAGAGCTGTAAAAAATTAGACAGCTGTACCAACAGATCCAAGCTTCAATAGACAGATTCAGTTGACAACAGGCCTTTGATGAAGTGACTGGTATCATACGCATCATAAATACTCTGAATATGAGTTTAATGAAAGCACCTGTCGCTGTTTTTATTCAACGGCGAAGCAAATAATTCAGAAACTGCTGCAAAGTCAGAAACCTTCCAAATGTCAAAAAACATCAACCAAGAAATCTTTTGAAAATTGGGCAGTCTGTTCCTCAGAAACAGCTACTTTTTGCCAAATCATATGCAGTCTGAAAACATAAAAGAAGATGTGAATTTAATCATTTTAATTCAGCACCAGCTAATGGCCAAATACATATAGTGGAGACTTGTAGCTGAGACATGTGTAGGACCATGGCCAGATTAACATGCTGGGGGGCCCAGGGGTATAAACCTGTTCTTGTTATAAATGACCCCGACTATAATGGAAGCTTCATTATTTCCCCACACACCCAGAAACCAACCAGTACTCCTTCTGGTAGGTTTGTCACGATTTTGATTCTATATTCGAAAAAAATGATCACAATGAGCTTTCAATTTCAATCATCGAAATCAAAAGCAGGATTGGCAATTCTCCCAGTATTTTTTCTCTCCATGCCATCTCCTTGCGTGCGTCCGAAGAAAAAAACAGTAACATTAGCATGCAGCTAAAGACACAGCGTAACTTAGCTTACCAGCAGCCTGCAGCTGCACTTTTTCAGACACCATGGCCACTGCCTGTGTCGGAGATGAAACTACAGAATAGGAAAATCCCAGCCATACAGGATGCAGGCTACTTGGATAAGCACGAAGGACAGCACAACCAGCTCCCTCACAAGGCCATCACCAAAGAGCGGAGGATGCTTGACATCCCCCCCCCCCCGCCCGGCCACCGGCAGAGAGAAGGACAGCACTTGCAGTGGCACTCCGTCCACAATGCTCCCCTCCACAACAAAACAAAACCTCCCACCACAGACACACTGCAGCACTGCACACGGCAGACAGACAGCAGGACACAGGGGGTTCAAAATGCCCAGAAACCGGACGGGTCACCAAATAAACAGCTTGTTAAAACGGCCAGACAGAAGCTCGAGGAAACTGACAAATTGCTAAAACAGAGATAAGACAGGTGTCACGCTACCTCACTAAACATACCGGTAATTTTAACCAGCCAGTCGCATGATTCAAAATTTCGCTGTAAACACAGTCGTTCTGGTAATCTTAAAACTGTCAACATCCAGCTAAAACCAGTCTCCTCCCCTGACGTAAATTCTCAGCAGCTAAAATTGGCCCTCCTAAATATCAGATCACTGAATAATAAAACCTTTCCAGTTAATGATCTGATAACAGAGAAATACTGTATATTCTTAGTTGAAACCTGGCTTTGTGATGATTGAAGCCTGTCCTCCAAAATACAGCTTTTATCAATCAGCTAGACAAAACAGCTATTTGTTTGCAGCTATTTTCTCCTCACAACTTGTGTTTAAAGTTATTGAACTGGGTGAATTTTTATCAGTGGAATATGTTGCTATTGAGCTCAAAACAGAAACAGTACTTTTTGTTATATTAAACCAGCCACCAAAACAATCAACAACATTTATACAGGAATTCTCTGAGCTGGTTTCACTGTGTTAACTAATATGATAAGGCGATCATAAACCTGAAGAGACCTGAATATCCATTTCAATAAAATAAATGACTCTAAAACTATAGAGCTTATAAATTTACTGGATAGTTTTGCTGTAACTCAGCATATAATTGGTCTGACTCACCAGCATGGTGACAAGACTTAGTTATAACAACTGGGTTAAACATAATGTTTTAGTAACTGAAGTACAGCTCACTGACCATCAGTCTGCTCTTTGATGCTGAAATAACCTTAACTAGAACTAAAAGGGAATGTATCATTCAAAAGCTGAAGTAAAAGTTTCTGATCTTATGAGTTCATTCGAGCCATACAGTCATGACAGCTCTCTAAATGACATGGTAGAACATTTTAATAGTGCACTGTCATCCGTGTTAAACACTGTTGGTCCACTAAAAGTCAAAAAGAGATGGTTAAACAACAACAGTGTTAATGAGATCACGAGATACTGTCGAGCAGCTGAGAGAAAACTGAGGAAAACTAGACTCACAGTTCACTGTGAAATATACAAAGAAGCCTCGACTGCTTATAACAAAGCTGTACGCTTGGCAAGAAAGGATTACTTCTCGAAAATGATTACAGAGAATGCTGGAAACTCTATAGAGCACTATTCTCCATTACTGACCAGCTGCTAACACCGCCGCCACCCCTCCAACGTCCTCAACAGCAAAGTGTCAGGAGCTCGCACTGTTTTTCAACAGCAAAGTGAACTCCATTAGAGCCAGTATTACTGCTGGTGTAAACACAGGTGATCTCAGCAAACCTTGTAATGTAACTATGGGAAGATTTACATGTATCACATTAAGTGAGCTTTGCAAAACTGTCACTGAGTGACACTCCTCCACCTCCTGCATTGATCCTGTACCTGCAGCATTCTTTAAGCAGGTGTTTAATGGTGTTTCATCTCATGTCCTGAACATTATAAATACATCCCTTAGAACAGACATTTTCCCAGATGCTTTCAAAACAGCTGTTGTAAAACCTTTATTAAAGAAACCCAACCTAGACAGTAATGCACTGACTAACTACAGACCTATATGCAACCTCCCGTTCATTAGTAAGATACTTGAAAAGGTTGTCTCAGTGCAAATAAATAACTTTCTCAAAGAAAACAATATCTTCTAGGAATTCCAGTCGGGCTTTAGGAGATACTATAGCACTGAAACTGCTCTCACTAAGATAATCAGCAACCTGAGACTAAACTCTGGTGAAAATCAGGTCTCAGTTCTTGTCCTCTTAGACCTAAGTGCAGCTAACATCCCAACCTGTCACCCCGTGAGTTAGGTAAACAACAAATGGTAAATCGTGTGGGTGCCGACGGGACTTCATGGTGCATTCAGGTGCACCTCATAAACTCATGGTGCATTCAGGACTACATAATCTGACAATGGCAGAGCAGTCAGTGCTGGAGAAAAAAAATGCTTAAATCGAAAAATTCGACCTTAAAATCAAAAGTTAAAAGTCCAATCAGGGATATGGAAATTGATACGGTTAGAAATGTTATGTTACTTCACTTCCGTGCATATGTAATTACGCACATGGCGCAGAACGTCATGTAGTTCTGGTTGTTACATTTCATTTTATTTTCAAACGGGACACGAACACTGGTCTCCTGGGTGAAAGTGTGTTTGTTTGACCCAATCCACCAACACTCTGCTCAAAGTGACTTTCTCTGTCTAAATACTATGTTACATGACTTCCTACTTTACTCCTACTAGAGGGCACCACCTAACAATAAAACGTCAATATGGGTTGTAATTGCTGCATGTACATACGACCTATTGGGGCGTTTTTCTCTTTTGCATGGTGTAATCCAGCTTTATCTGTGACAATCTGATGTGGATATTTGAAAGATGTTTTATAATGTTCAGAGGCATGTTCAAACGGCTGTGCAGTGCACTGAAATTGAGCCAGCAGTGCCAAGCCTTTGTTATTACTGCGAAATGCATTTCCATCCCAATTTATATAAGGTCTTCAGATATAAAACTTTTAGCTTCAAGGCTGCATAAAGCCTTTTGTGGAAGTTTTATCTAATTTTGCCATTGCCAGTCAGCTTTTGTAATTCAATACGCCTTAGTTAGCATGAAAATAGGTGGATGAAGCCTTTTTAATAACAAGAAGACATTTACTAGAGACTCATCAGGATATTCTCATAACTGCATTGAGTATTGCTGTGAATGTAGACCCCTGAGAATAAAGGAAATTATCTTGATGGTTACTTCTATCCTCTGCATGTCTCATCTCTCTGCATCTCTCTGCATTGTTAAGCTGCTATAATATGTCCAACTGACCTGATGAGGGCTTTATTTCTGGGAAAGAATCCAACTAAACCTTCTGTACTTCACCCAACTCTGAAGTGCTCAGTTTAATGTGCCAAGATTGGCGAGAGCAGATCAGTTCTGTCTTTAAGGAAAAATCCACCCTCCCCACAGTGTTATGCATCATCATTTTCCCTCAACCTGCCTCATCCACTTCACTTCTACATTTCCCAGAGTGCCTTTCAACAAGGGGTGTGAGCTTGTTGCCTTTAATCTCATAGGGGTTTGTGAGCAAATAAATATCTTGTTGCTCAGGAGCTGACCGCTCTGTGAACACTGGGATGTGTCTGCAGACTGGCCCTTGCTCAAAATGCCAATTGCCTTGAAGCTGCATTGCATTCTGGTCCACTGAGGCCACTGTGGGTGGAGGAAAAGGTGTCTCTTTTTCTTCTGTGATGGATTTCTCCCTGTATGATTGTTGAATGTTGGTCAAAAAATGGCAAGTCTAGATGGAAGGTGTTGAGAGATTCACACTAAAACCTCTGCCTGGTTGTACAAAACACCTTAAGTTAAGATTTTCCTGAGAGTCTGAGTTAAGGTTTCCTTAAAATAAAATCAGTTGCACAAAACACCTTTAAGTCTTCTCCTTAAGGTTTCCTTAAGATGTTCACTTAAGTATTTAAGGTTTTCTCCTTATTTTCGTCTTAAAATTAGTTAAGACCTTAACAAACTTAAAAAAAAAAAACTTAAGGTGCCTCTTACTCTATCTGCAGCATGGCCGAGTGTATGGCCATAAATGAAGAAAATTAACGCATCCTGAGAAGAGTGTTCCATGACCGGGAAAACCTAATGGATACGCTTATCAATGATCAATTGATTTCACATTATTGATTTGACCAGCAGTCAAATGATGATTTGTCCGACCTTCTGGAGTTGGATCACTCTGCTTTCTGCAGCTGCGCTCTTCCAGCCCCTTAGTGATTGCTCTACAGTTTTATGCTCCGGGATCCTTCCAGTAATAAGCAAGTTATTTCATGTCCAGCAGTTAACGGTGTGCTGTAATCATTCCCCGAGTTTCAAACGCCCTTACCCGTCTGCTGGACACAAGAGGAGGATGAGATAGCAGCACACTTGTTGGCTTCCCAAAAGTGTGCAGGCTGATAGACGGGAGCCACATCAGGATTCAAGTACCTGTAGACAACTTAAATACAAATACAACCCAAATACACATGTAAATAAATAAATAATATTAGAGCCAGACCGATATATTTGTCAGCCGATATTATCGGCCAATATTGGCCTATCACAGATGTATCGATATCTATTGGTATTGGCGTATATGTTTTCCAATATGCGCCGATACGAAAACTTCTCCTAATCTCCTAATTGTAATACTTAATATAAAATGTTCTTAAGAATAGTTAAATAAATAGACTGTGATCAGTATCGGCTAATACTGCTTCCAGCAATCGGTGATCAGCCCGAAAATATGCTTTAATAAAGTTGTAAAGAAAATAGCCTTCTTAATACCTTTTCATCATCATATCGGTACAAAATTGTTGCACAATCCACATAGAAAAGGTCTATTTTCATTCCAGCTCAAGAATTCACCCTGTTGGCTGCCATATCGGTTATTGGTACATTGTCCCCCTCTAAAATCGGTACTGGTCTCAAAAATCCCATGTTGGTAGGGCCCTAAATAATATACATCTTTGTTTTGCATTTGTTCTAATCTTTGATATGGTAAACATTCATTCTGACTCACTCAGCCACGGTGCAAACTGTGTCCACTTTTGGAAATTGTTACTGCTGTAAAATCTTGTTCAATGCAGTAAATGCCTCAACGTTTTTTTTTTCCTTAACAAAGGAAACCTTTTAAGGCATTCTGTGCAACACCCTTAAGTTAGTCCCTCAGCTAAAGACAAACGTGTTTTGTGCAACTGGCCACTGCAGTTTACAATCACAAGTCAAATTTCCAAGGTGGGTATGTCCTTCAATTCCTGATCACATGCAGGCCTCTCAGTGACATCCAAATGAACTTGCTAAAATTTAATCTGCAAACTGCTGCTGACAATGTTTTTTGTTTTTTTTTAATAGATGGGACTAGAATAATCTATAAAAAAATGCAATCAATATCCATGCACACACTTTGCAGGATTGCCTGTCCTCAGGGGTTGTACAGCACACAGTGCAGATATACATAGTAGTGTCTGCTGCTGGGGAACTCAAGGGCATTGTCGGCTTTATCAGCACGTAGTGATTCATCAGGCTAGTTGGTAAATAAGAGATGCTATCAGGTGCTCCTGGTGGCATTGAGGGCCCATGTCCTAATCAATAACATTCCAATTCTTCACTGATCTCCTTCTCTGATTAGCCGTACTAATCCAATACACAATGTTGCTGTCTATTACAGGACAAAGCCTTCCCGTTAAGACCGCCCTTATCTGTGGTTTTGCGTTTACTACTGATATAAGGCAGGCCTGTGCCAGGGGCTATGGCGAGGACATCCGCAGGCTCTTCTAATTGCTAATCCACTTGGGCCAGCAGATAGCACGGAGATTTCACTTGGCCTGGCAGCGCCACAGGCAGTTAAGTGTGCCGATTGGAGTGAGAGGTAACCAGTCGGTGCACAGAGACGGAGTAAGTTGAGGTAAAATGGCTCGTCATTTTTCAAACTCCCTTAAATGGGAATGGGAGATAGTGGAGTTTCACGGATAATGAAAGGAGGGGCTGGTGGGCCGTCAGTCAGCTGGTGAAGAGCGGCGAAGGCGGCAGGCACTTCCTGACGTGGGACCGCTGATGAACAAGGCGAGCCTAATTTGAGTTAATGAATATGAAATGTGCATCAAATTTCCCTTTCAAAATGATCTGTGATGAGCACAACTAAAGGAAGAGGAAATTAATCTGCATGAACTTGTCATTGTTTAGCTTCATGTTACACACATTAGTCCAGACATTAGTCCAGACTTTTAAAGCACTACCTAATTTGGATAATTCCAGTGAATTAAATTTGAATTACATTAAAGCCCCTATGTGAAGGATCTATTTTTTTTATTTTTTTTATTTTGGTGCCCCTAGTGATTGTATACAAATAAATCACTCTAGTAGCCAGCAATCTACACCATTGTCCCCCCAAAAAATCCTCCTGAGATGAAAGTAGTCTGGCTCACCGGATATACAGTGTGGGCATAAAGCCTGCCACACAGCATTATCCTCCCCTTCCGTTATCTATTGTGCAAGGGCCCCGTCACTGCATCCGGGGCATAGCGCCGCGCAAGATGATTGTGATTGTGATTGTAACAAGCCAGAATGTATTTCCCCTACAGCAGAATGAAGCCAGACCATTATGGTCCTGCTTATCGGGAAAATAGATCCACAGATCATGCCATAGCCACAGTACTCCACAGCTCCCTCACTCATCTGGAGAATAACAATTCATATGTCAGAATGTTGCTTGTTGATTATAGCTCAGCATTCAATACAATGATTCTGCCAAAACTGGTCATCAAACTCAGCAATCTAGGTTTCAACTCCAATCTGTGCACTCTCATTCAGGACTTTTTAACCAATCGTCGACAGGTGGTGAGGATGGGCTCCATCACCTCTGCTCCTCTGACTCTGAACACAAGAGCCCCTCAGGGCTGTGTCCTGAGCCCCCTGCTTTACTCCCTATACACCCACGACTGTGTGGCTACACATGATCCAAACCTGGTGGCCAAGTTCGCCGATGACACAACCGTGGTGGGCTTGATCACCAATGTGGATGAAACAGCCTAAGGGAGGGAGGTCGACACCTTGTCACGGTGGAACCAGGAGAACAACCTCTCGCTCCATGTGACCAAAACCGAGGAGCTGGTGGTGGACTACAGGAGGAAGGGGTTAAATGGAGCTAGTCCCCATCATGATTGATGGAGCTGCTGTGGAGAGTGTGAGCCGTTCTAAGTTCCCTGGCATCATTACTGAGGACCTAACATGGGACATACATGCTGAACAGGTTGTGAAGAAGCCACAACAATGCCTCTTCCATCTGAGGAGATTAAAAAAGTTTGGCATGGGTCCCAGCATCCTGCATGCATTCTGCAGCGGCACAACTGAGAGCATCTTAACTGGATGTATCACGGCGTGGTACGGGAACTGCACCGCTCAGAAGATCAGCGGCTGTGAGCTTCTCTTCATACAGGACATCTATGAAGTATTAATAAGGCCTGCAGAATCACCGAATCACCCGGGCCACCCCAACAATGGACTTTTTCAACTGTTGCCTTCTGGCAGACGATATCGCAGCCTCAGGGCCAGAACCAGCAGGCTCCATGACTCTTTCTTTCAGCAAGCGATAAGACTCATGAACACAACATAACACCACAGACTCTGCAGCACGCTGGCTGTTTTAGTCAATTTTATTAATTTTAGCTTATTTATAATGATAGTGAATTTTATGATGTCATTTTGCATTGCTATTGATTAATTTTATACAATGATATTGTTTTAGCTGTGATGCACTTTATTGAGTGACACATTTTATGTTGAGCTGCTGCAGGTCGAGGGGGCATTTTTGCTCTTTTTTTGATTGAGATGCAACAATAAACTGAATCTTATCTGAAAATGCACCAATTTTCCAGAGGACAATCTCTTCAAAGACAAACTGATATCAGAATAACTAAAAAAAAAAATGCAATACTGGCATTTAAAAATACCTGTACTCCAGCATAGGGATGCACCAATCTGATATTGATATTGAATATTGGGCTGATACCGACTCAAATAGCTTGGCTGGGAGAAAAATAAACAGGTCTGCTGTGTATAGATATTTCTTCTGAGACATGTAAGTAACTAAATCTGCTGTTTTGGGTGAAAATAACAGAAGTATTGGTGAAATATTCTGACAAAAACATAGATTTATGTCACTTTGATGATAAAATGTGAAGTTTGATCGCAAACACCGCAAATAGTGCTGGATGTGTTGTGGATGCGAGGGCCGTTGGGTGTCATTAGAAAGGTGGAAATGTGTAGTTTCTGGTGATACAATGTGTGTGCTCTATTTAGATTCGAGATGCGTTCAAGTGTCTTTGAAATTGTGTGAATTTCTAGTTTTTGGCGATTACTTTTATGCAAACTTATTACGGATATTTTGTCTCTTATATATACAAAGTATATAATTGTCTGACTTTATTGTTAAAATGCTTTGTACATACAGTTGGTTCAAAGATACTGAATGCTGAAGATCCCGTGTTTTAAAAAAAAAATCCTATCTTCATCTTCTTCATGATTATGAAAAAGTGATTTTTCCTCAACACACCATGTACTGCCCAACGTATAATGTAATGTAAAGTGTTATCGTGATATCAGCGGATTAAAACTGTAACGGTAACCGTAACGGCGGTTACGTTACAAAAGCACAACATGCACCAGTTCATGCATGCAACAGTTCTCAAAACACATCGCTGTGTGGTTTTTGTTGTGGTCTTGTTGTACTGCCCTGGTCTCTCTTCCTCTTTCTGTGAGAAGTGACTGCAGTGCTGCTCTGTTTCCCCAGCACACGGTGGCGGGGGGGGGGGGGGGGGGGGGG
>JAOVVB010130077.1:0-12298 GCA_028570985.1 Heterobranchus longifilis | reverse complement strand
CTGGATTCAGACATGTACACAATCTCATTTCTGAAGGACAACGATTCAGCCATATTTGCATTTGGGTGTTGCATATTTAGAATGAGTGCTCATAATAATAATAATAATAATAATAATAATAATGGACCAAAGTGATGTGAAACTGCATAATTTGAATTGGAGAAATGTTCTTCCTTCCACCAAATACGTGCACCTAACTCTGCGTTCAGACCGGCCGCGAATAAATTAATCTACTCGCTTAATTCCCGTCAGTTTGGACGCTGGAATCTTCTGTTTTCATCGTTTCATCATTCGTGCGAGTACTCCCGACGCTCGCTGCAGAAGTTCAGATATTTCAACTCACACGATGAGCGAATTCGCATCATTCGCGTGTCATCGCGCCGCCCGACCAGAACTCGCGATTCATCCCGTCTTTACTTTGACTTTATATTTAATTCATTTGCGTGAATGAATTTATTCTCGCCTGGTCTGAACTCCTGCAGACCTGCTGAATCATTCAGGACTGCACTGATGCTGATGATCATAATGTACTGTCTGCATGAATATGGACTGCAATAAACATTTTGTATGTCCCTAAGAATTGTGGGAGAAAATCGTGATCTCACTGTTGAGTGGAAAAACTCATTTTGAGCAGAATCGTGCAGCTTTATGTCGTGTACACACCGGACACGAATAAATTAATTTGTGCAAATTAAAAGTCAATGTAAAAATGTGATTAGATGCGAGTTCCGGTCAGGTGACGTGAATGTCGCGAATGACGCAGCGCAAATTATGCGAATTCGCTCATTCACTCGCGTCTGGTCTGAACACAAACATTAGTAAAAATGTAGAAAGATGTGGCAGAGCTGAAGGTTAAAGAAGGGAACAGAGAGAGGCGAGAAACTGAGGAACTGATTGAAGCCAATAACGAGAGAGTATAAAGTAGGAGGAGGCCTTGTAGATAAAGAGAAAGCTCCAGAAATGTAAAGTGACCAGAAGCCGAGAGTCACAGAGTGTAAGATGGAGGGCTGAGGCCGTGGGGAGGGACACGAGAGGGGGAGGGACACGAGAGGGGGAGGGACACACGAGAGGAGGAGGGACACGAGAGGAGGGACAGAGGAGGGGCCGGGGCAGGATTTCTGGGGTTTTTTTTGGTTGGTCTGCATGCTAATACGCTGGAGCGTATTGTTCAGCTCAGGGAGCTGAAAAATGTTGAATCCAGGTCAGAGGGATGGAGGGGGGGGGGGGGCAGAGCACACACACAAAAAGAAGAGGTCAGAGATTGAGGCATTAAGAGACAAGAATGCAGAGAGGAGAGAGAAAAAGCATGAGAGGACATTATCACCTCCATAATGATGAACATCACCATGGCTACAGTTGCTGCTTCGCTCTGTATACATTAAAATATCAACGAAGACCAAAAGAGGTGATTTAGTTTGTGCAGGTTATTGCTGGTTTGTTCTGCAAAGAATGCATGCAGATTTTTTTTACACATGTACTGTAGTCTGCAGTGGCTTCTGCACTGTGTGTGTGTTTGTGTGTGTGTGTGTGTGTGTGTGTGTGTGTATGTTAGAGTTAATATTATCGACTCTTGAGGAGGAAGCTTGAATGCACAAGGCCCGAGGGCAAAGCCACTCGAGAACATCCCCTGCAAATTCAAGTGACCTGCTTTCCTGATGCCGGCTCTTTCCCATTATCCAGAGTGGCATTTCATTTAGCTTCCGTCATTCATCTTTCCATTTCCAGATGGGATAGGGACTCTTGTGTTGCTGACACCTCGCCCCTCTGGTTTTTTTTTTTATTTTGCTGTCACTGTTTTTTTTTCCTTTGTTTTTTTTTTTTTGCAGCTGCTCTGTCTTCCTCTTTGTGTTGCTCCACCTTTTTTTTCATCCATGTCTTCTGGTTTGTCTCTCCCTCTCTTTCTTAAATCAAAGGTTTTATATATTGCTACATGTTTTTGTCAACAAGTCCAAACCATACGCAGGCCGTTTGTTCCTCCCCACTGATACCACCGGAGATCAACACCTCCTCTTACAGAAACATTAACGGTCGCAGATGATGAAACCGTCACAGTTTCGTTATGTTTAGGCAACAAAACTACTTGGTTAGGTTTAGAAAAACATCATGATTTGGATTAAAATCAGTACATTTCTTACATTACCTCTGTATGTAAGTACATGACGTATTTACGCATGTGAAAGTTGCAATAACAGGACACAAACAGCGGTCTCTGGGGTTAAAGTCCTGACTTCCGTGGTCTTTATACTACGTTGCATGACTTCCTGTTTTACTACAGCCACTACAGGCTGCCGCCTGACAATAAACGTAAATAACTTGTGCAGCTCGGGGGACGACAGTCTTGTTTTTGTGCATGCATCCCAAAAAAAAGTAGAAACATATTGCTTTGGGGGGGGAGGGGGACAAATGTGTTGTGCTACAGAGTGTGCACCTAAGAGGGAGTGATATTTGAGGTCAGCTTCTATTGAATGCAGCAGTTAATATGACTCAGCTGACAAATATCCCTAAGCGATAAGCTCTGCTGCCCTTAAAACTGTTTGTGCTTCAAGACCGACTGATGTTGACAGCATTACATTCAGACAGTTTATTTTGGTTGAAACACAGAATGTTTGGTCCTTATTTCTGCTGCGCTCAGCCCGAGACACACAGCAGGTGGGTTAGTATAGGAAGCGGTCTGAATTCAAAACACTACAACTGCTGTTACGGAGATGAATGAGCAGATAACACGGTGATGTCATTGAAGCCAGTGTCATCCGATTACAGAGCCGCAGTGCCAGCACTTCAGAGCTGGGATGGAGACATGCTAATACATGCTATCTGCAGCCACGGGACGCAATGGCTTTTGCAATTTTGACACTGGTGCCACCTGCAGGCAATGAGTGTCACATGGTCGTGTTTATTGTATTTAGCTCTGGACATGCGAGTATTTTAATATTAGTCATTAAAACTAAAGTTGTCTCCACAGATTATTTTTAAAGCCATGCTGGCAGCAGGGTTTTTAGGATGGCAGCGTCAGTCTGTCGGGCAGGTGGTCCAGGCTGGGACTTTTGGATGCTTTTAATACAGACGATAATGGAGCCCAGAGGAAGAATCCTCGTGACTTTAGTGATCCCCTGACTTTTCTGCTATCTCCCCTCCTTCCAGTACTTTGATTTATGACCAAATATTTGCAAAACTAATGACATTTCCATCAGCCTCAGCTGTAATTCTGTTTTTAGTGCGAGTTCACTAATGCTAGCATGCTAATGTGCTAAACTAAGAAGGTGACCATGGCAAACATTACTTACTAAACATTAGCACACAAACGTTGTGTTACCCATGGGTGTATAGTAGAGCTGCAACGATTAGTTGTTCATTTTTGATGCAAAGATGTCAGAAAATGCTGTTTTCCTCCTCTCAAATATGGAGAATTCCTGCTTTTTTTCTGTTTTTTATATCATATTAAACTGTGTGTGTTTTTTTTGTTAAAATGGATTTCATGAAACTGGTATCGGAAAAAAAAGTTTTGTTCAGGAACCGGTATTGAAAATCTTTTAACGATATCCAGCCCTGTATGCTAGAAATAATAAAAAACACACAAATTCAGAAACCAGACCAAAACTTAACAGTCCTGTAAAGTATGTTTCACTATATTAACTTACTCAGCATCTATAACTACAGATTTAATTTAATTTGTGATTTTATTCCACTCCTTCCCGCCTGTGTAAAGAAATGTGATTCTCCCTACATTACTTTTTAGATTGAGGTGTTTCAGGTTAGATACACTAGCTCTCGTATTCAGGCTGTGAGAGTCCTGAACATACTGAAAACACCTGGTCAAATAATTCAGACATAGACCTTGTAAAGGTTGAATTCTACCTTCATTTCTCAATCAACTTGTCTCTCAGAGAAGCCTTAATCCATTGAAATTTCTTCTCAATATCTAGTGAAATTTTTCTTTTTCCTCTCAAAATGATTGCTGACATCAAAAAAAATCAGTTTCAGAGCATTTTGCATGAAGGATCTGGTAAAAACAAGTATGTTGTTCAATATTAGTCCTCGCAAACCTCCTCTCAGCAAGGTCACTGCTGTCAGTGTTTGGGTCATGGTAATCGCTGCCAGCACTCTCACTCTCTCTTTTTTTCTTTAACGGTATTTATTTCTTGTGGATCTTTGTCTTTGGTCCTTTTAAAAAGTTTGCTTAAAATAATTTGACATTTGCACATATGGTGCCTTCCAGTGTGATCACGTTTACTGTGTTCACAAGCAAGAATCCATATGAACGTCCCGCTGTTGTGATGATCACAACTTCAGTGGAGGACTTGAACCACCTGAATGCCAAGCGCATTGTTTATTCAACATTAACACAGTTTCATAGAAATAAACAGGCGTGGAAAATGTGGGTGAGAGTGAGAGCAATGTTGTTTTGGATACATTGTTGAATTTATGCCTGATGGGATTTATTTCTTTAGGTTGGGTGATTTTAATGTTGCATACACAGATCAGATGTTACTCCTGTCCAGATCACATGTGTGTGATTTTACTGTCTCTACTCCAGTATTAATTACAGTTCAAAATACATACTGATCACTGTATGAACATCATCTTAATATGGGAATTTTAAATTTGGATTTTGATAAATTTTAAACCAATTTTTTAAAACCAATTTTCCAGGTGTTTGGGAGTACTACTGCTAAAGTGTAAAAAGTTGTATAAAGTATTTTGTGGCTTCAGAGGAAGATAAATTGCGTCAAGTGATGTCACGAATCTTCAACCTAAACGTCAGCAGTCGAGTAGCATTGTGGGTAATGTACGGTACAGGAAGAAGAATGTGTGGAATAAGAAAGATGACATCTTGCCTCGATTTTAATACTTTTTTAAAGTGTCCACTGTGACGCTAGAAGTGCAGTGCTAAATCAGAGGTGTAGACGGACACTTTAAACCTGCATGTGTTGCCAACACAACACTGACGTGAGCAAACAGTCGCCTATTTACACATCCGGCAACATTTACATTTATTTTGAGCCTCCTGATGATTTAAGTACAATATTTACTCTCCTTTCGGCTCTGTTTTGGTCTCAACCAAGTCATTCATTAAACTTGTATTTAAATCTTGAAGAATCATTGAGGGCATGCCCTCATTTTTGATGCTGTCGAGATAGATAAGAAAGAACACACACACAAATAATTAACGAACAACCAGACAACAACAGAACACCGTTAAAACAGAGTGGAGTAGTTTGTAGTTTGTAATCATGGTTTTAAATTGACTTACAATTGTGTTACGTTTGAATGTGTGTTGATGTTCCAGATGTGTCCAGCACAAAAACTAAAAGCAGTTTTCCCAAATTTAGTGTTTGCACATGGGACTTAAAGCAACTTTAACCGCTCACTTGAGTGAGTCAAATACTGATTAGAGGACCAGTTTATTCAGAAAGTGATCTACTGTATGATGGCAAGTTGTCATTAAAAGCAGGAGATATACCTGTTTGTTACTACGCATAAACAAATGCATGACGGCTGCCTCATTCCTGCATCGTTTTGGTGCGTTGGTTGTGTATGTACTTAGAAACTGATGCAACTTCTACACGAAAGTCAGTATATCTCTGGCTTTAGGGCGTTATAAATAAATAGAAACCAATGCCTGTCACATGTTACTGTTAGAGATGCCCATTCAAACTTTCCATACTCTGATGACGCTGATTTAACAGTAAAACCAAAGCAAGGAGCTGATCAAGACACTGAAACTCTCCGTAGAGCTGAGGGGAGGCAGATAATTACCTGTGCAACACATTTCACATGACACATAAACATTTGATCCAGCACCGTCTGTAGTTTCAGAACGATGAGTTCAGCTACTGAGAACCTGATGAAATACCAAATATTTCTCTTCCTGGAATATAAATCCTGCCCAAACAAGCAGGAGTAACTATTCATCACTGTTTGCTTGATTCACTTCCCCGCTGGCATCAACAGTCTTCAAAGCTGTTTTCAGTTCAGGATTCAGTACGAGTCGATCCTGGAGCCTCGGACCGCTCAGTCGATTCAGCTTTCTGCGTTCTGTCAGTTGTTCGGTCTGTTATCCTTCGACACCCACGACAACAAACACCCACAATGTGTTCTTCCCCTTTTCACTCAGCTCCCATAGCGATGCTACACACTGCAGGTTGTCACGGCAACTGCATCACCGGCTGGTGAGTCACCTGTATGTTGCCATGGGAACTGCCTTGCTAGTGACACCCCCCCCCCCCTCTGACAGAAGCAGAGAGAGGATACTGTAGAGGCTTGTTTTGTGTGTGTGTGTGTGTGTGCGTGTGCGTGTGTGTGCGTGTGTGTGCGTGTGTGTGCGTTCACATGTGTCTTGTCCCACGCTTGTCTGTGATTGGCTGCAGGACAGAGGAGAGTTGACTTGCCCATATACAGTGTGAAATGTGTGTGTTTGTGTGTGTGTTTGTGTTTGAATCGGGAGGTTAGCTGTTTTATGTCAAAGTGTCTTTTGGTAGAAAATTGCTCCACTGACGTAAGTGAGCAGTGTGGGTGTTGTGTTTGTTCTCTGAGCGCTGTTACCTGGCCAAATGAGAGAGAGAGACACACAAACATGTGACGCGGGAGAGCAAAAGAGTTGGAAAAACAAAATGCAAAAGTCAGAGAGGACAATAGAGGTGAGGGAGACCACCATGCATTTTCACGCCAGTGCTGTGCAAATGACTAGAAATGCAGAACGTTGCAGAGACGCGGAGCAGAAGGAAAGGTGGGACCGAGTCTGAGACGGGGACAGTGGGGGGGCAGATTTTACATTCAGCGGAAGAAGTCGGAGGGTCGTCTCAGGCTAAGACATCTCCGAGAATGTGAATCCGTGACGCAGCAGGAGCGAAAATCCTGGATTGCTGCTTTGAGTGCAGTCACATGTTGAGCTAATTGGACATGGGCGTGAGTCAGTCTGTCTTCATCCGCCTGCGAGAGGAAGAAGCGTGTGATGATGAAGGAACACGGGGAAAGAGGGAGATGAGAGGAAAGAGAAACGGGGAAAAGAGAGAGAGACTTGGTGCATTACTGTACACTGCAAAAAATTATCTTTCTCAAGAAGTCAACTATGATTGAGTCTTAAAAATGTTGTTTTATTGTGCAAGTAGGATTAAAAAAAAAATTCCCAATGCAAATCAACTTTAATATTATATTTCATGATCAGATGCCATTTTATTGCTGCTAGGTCGAGATTTAACTTAAATGAGTCTTGAGTTTGTTGCAGCAACAATATATAGAAGTGTAGAGGTAAGATAGAGAATGAAAATATGAATATATCAAGAAATAACATAAATATAAACATATAAATAATAACAATACACAAAAAAAGGTCACTACATACCATGCAACTGAACAATGTGGGAAAGAACATATCAAGTAGAAATGGATGGATAGAATGACAAGTTTGTGCAAAGTATAACAGAAATATGAAAACATCAACCAATACATATAGCTTATAATGTGTAAAAGTTGTAAGGATAAGTGTAATATCAGATTTATTTTAAAAATAGAAGGGAATCTACTTTCTACACTGAAGCGTTGGGTGTGGCGATCCTGATTACTAAATTAAATCACTGAATTAAATCACTTAATTAAATCAGGACTTTGATGCCTATAATAGCTGAATGTTGTCGCCACTGCCACACTACTTTCTTTTTTATTTTAAAGATGATGAACAGATTTGGGGGTTTTGCCATGAAATTACTGACAAAAAATACGTGGACTATAAATAAGATTTGTTAAACAAAGTAAGAAAGTTTAAGAAAATTTGACTGTTTCTGATCTGAAGTAACATTGCTTTTATACCTAGCCGCAAAAATGATCAACTCAAATATAACAGGATTAAAATAGGTGAAATCAAAATAAAGACACACAGAAATCTTCAGGTGTAATGCAGATGTCAAATAAAGTTATCTTAAACTGTGATGAGATTTGTGATACCAGCAGATATGATATATATATATATATATTTATTTTTAATTGGCCCCACCTGCTGACTTTGCCCACACTGTCTCTGCTCTGTCTGTGAGCTCAGACCCCCTGTGACACACAGTCTGGAAACAAGAGGCCATCAAGCTATTCTGAGAATTTTCTCGAAACAAGTGAGCTGCATGTTAAACTCACCTCAGCAAAATTGGTCTCTTGAGAAAAAAAAAAAGTGACTGAAGGATTTGTGGAGATGGGTATTTTTGCAGTGTAAGCCCCGCATGATATCCACCTGTCCTGTGCTGCTAGTTGTCTGCAGCTGTGGGCTGCCGCAGTGGAGGAGACACTACAGCACTCACAGAGGCTTCAGATAATCAGGGACGGCTTTATCAAAATCCATCTGCCGACTGTCACTCAGCCCAGCCGTTACAGAAACACCAGGGACCTGTTGTCAGTGAAACTGCCACCCCAAACAACTTCCTGCTCCTTCATGTCTCGGCTTCTTGGATATCTTCTCTTATTTTACTTTTAGCATTTTTTTTCTTTTGTCTTATAGCTGTTGTCCTCAGGTTTTCCCACAACCTTTTAGAAGCACCGTCCCACTTTTGACGCTGTTGCATTCATGAAACACGGGAATGTTATGCACGATATCCCATCACACCATATGTCTTCTGTGACAACAGTCATTTCTGACAGTGAATAAATGGAATTCTCTTCTTTGTAATGTGACGCTCGCTGAGTACCGACTTCAGTGCATAATCCTACTACTCAATGAGTCCTAAGGCAGTCATTTTGTACATTAACTCAGGATTATACTTATTGTATTTAGAGGGATTCCTTTCTGGTGGAATTTCATTTGTTACAATTGAGGGACTCCATGTACCCAGCAAGTCGTTCGGCCGTGTAACGATTAATAGGTGTCCCCTCTGCACTACACAGTGTGTATGTAACACATAACTACTAATAAATATTTCCCGTGGATCTCAAGAGCTTGCACTCCACTTTGCACTTCCTTGGGATTGGATGAATGGTTTTGGACAAAAGCAAAAGATTGGCATACAATGACTCCTTCCATTTTCGATAGATGATTGCAGATTGTGCATGTCAAACTTTTAGAAACCAAAGCTTTAGCTTTTGGTTTTAGCTTGAAAAGTAAGCTTTTGTTTTCCCAGCAGACATTTTGGCTCGTCATAGCAGTTAAAGCACAGAAGTAACAGATGACATTAAAAAGGACTGCATTCCATTATCGATTATCGCTCCATGAATACTTCTCTGTTTTCAGAAGAAAACTTTGCACATATCTTTCATGAGACAGGTGCGTATGGGGGAGTAGGTCAAAAGTTGCAACCAAACTTCTGCACGCTGTCTAACTTGCAAAGATGCATTTATTTCTGCCCAGTGCTCTGAATGTCAAAGTGAAGGAATTCGATGAAGCGTGGGTAACTATGACTCTCTTAAGCTCGGAACCGGTAAAATGGCGGAGCAGGTGAGGAGTAAACAAAGACTGTTGCAAAACAAATTGGCGTGCAATGGCCCAGAGGAGGAGGAGAGCGGTCTCACTCCCGATCACATGGCGGTCACCCCCAAACAAGGCTGAGAGAGGCGATGAACAGTGGGGGTGACACAGAAGGTGAGAGTGAGATCAGGGCCATTGCGGGTCAGGGGTGTAGATCAGAATCCTGGACTGATCGAGTCTTCGGCGTTGGACATCATCCGGAGGCTGGGGTAGGGCGGTGCTCCCAGTAGGGCACGGAATGGCCATGGAGATACCCGAGCAATGAAGAGGCGGCTCTCCCAAACAAAGCACGAGTTCTGGGTACACCAGCGGTACTGGTGTCCTGCAGGGACCAGGCTAAAGTTGCAGCACTGGTCCTGGAATGTGAACTGCCTATCGACCAAATCTACAAAGCGTTTCATGAGAGATGGGAGGTAGCGAGGGCTCGAGGACTTCTGGTCAAATGTGGAATCGGACAATTGGGAGTTCTATATCCTGACCCTGGCATCTGAGGTGATGAAAACCCTAACCAAGATGACGGTATTAGCAAACAAAGACTGGGACCCTCGGGGTAAACAACTCGTAGCTGTCCACGGGCATCCCTAAGCCCTTTAGACTACTGTCTAAATCTGGGAATGCAGACGAACTGCCGGACGTCAATGGGTGGTGTCCCCTAACTATTGGTTCCCTGGTTTTACAAATGTTCTCTAGGAGACTGGCGATGTCTGATATCCTCTGAATCCCAGGCAGAGGGGTGTCCTAGCCTCCTCAGGTGGATGCACGGATAACTTGACGATTCTGAATGGATTTGAGAGAGGGCGGGTGTCGAGAAAGTTGACCATTACCCACCTGTTGTGTCTCAGATTGCAGCTGTGGTGGGCGGTGTATGTGTGAGATATATGTTGGGAGTTATGATTACTGGACAGCGGGCGGACTGCCGAATGGTGAAGGCACAATCCGTAGCTCGTGCGGTCCGAATCATGTCGGGAAAGAAGATCCTGTTGAACTAGACTCGAGTCTGGCACTGTGAAGAGACATGAGAGGTGTAGAATAAGTGGGATATAAATACCACTCCTCTTACCTTTTTTCCCTTTACCCGGTAAGACGGGGAGGCGAGCCCCGTGCACTAATAAATGCATCTTTGCAAGTTCGACAGTGTGCAGGAGTTTGTTTGCAACTTTGGACATAATCACTTCTACCGCAGTGGTTTTGCACCACAGGATCGCAGCGCTGACAGCCAGATTGCAGCAACACAAAAGCATTGCAGGCGAAATGTGATCCTGGAGATAGAAAGACAGGCGGCGGAGTGGTGAGGAGGGACCAGCAGGCGAAGCCTCGCAGCCTCCAGTCACGTATGGAGCAGACAGAAAGCTCAGAGCGTTGCCAAGCGGTTAGCAAAAGTGCCTCTTTTCTGCTATCGACTGACTCCTTCCGAGATAAACACACACACAAGAGGTAAACAAGCCACTGCTGACGCGTACAACATGAAACTACAAACCTGTTTATTGTACCGAATATTTCAGTGAACTTTCTTATGACAAAATATATCAACACACAGGTAGAGAACTTGAATTTCCAATTCATGGAAATATTATTACTGGTCTCTTTCGTACTTTTTCATACTTATTTACTGGATATTATTTTTTTCTGGTGGCGTTTTGGCACTGTGAAGGAATTTGTAGTACTTTACTTTTGCCTCTAAGCTCATAATGCAGCTGATCAATCTATCCATCATGTACATTTATTGATCATTTCTATATGAACTACAGAACTCTGATGGGGAATATTTTGTTTTTCATATTTAGTCTACCAACTTCTGAACTTGCACACAGTCTAATCATGGTGGTTAATATTAAATATTAAGTGCTTAATCACCGTGTTAATTTTCATTAGCCACCACCTGGATTCTGTCAGAGAAAGAGGCAGCAGTAATGTGTTTTGTCCCGGCAGTCGCAGCCGTGTTTCATCTATGAATGAGTTCAGAACAGCCGGTCACGGGTCTGCACACCTGTGAGGTTTCTGAATGAGGGCTTCAGTCTTTTGTGTGTTACTCTCCCTCTCGTATTAACTTCCAGCCTCAGTTCTCTCTGGTGGATAAAGCTGTGATATTGCTGCATCATCTCACTCCATTTATCCCACTTAGGCTTAGAAGCGCTAATGGCAGCAAGTAGTACCTCCAGGGCTTTACCATTAAAAGGGTCGAGGCCCATTGACTCGCTAAAAGAGACGCAATAGAGCATTTTCTTTTTTGAAAGCAATGCAGGGATCTGGTTTACACATGCTCAAATAGTTTTATGTTGGTTTTTGTTCAGTTTTGGGTTTAGTTTGTTAGTTTGTTTCACTGTTTGCACTGTGAAGCATTTCTAACATAAAGATAAGTAATATGTTTCCCTACTCTCTGCGGCCTGTTGGTTTCTCGTAAAGATGTATCTTTAATAATCTATAATTTCATTTTTGGCTGGACCGCAGCAACGCAAAGTGTGAAATTCACTTTTAAATGTGTTGTACCTGTCCTTTATTTACATTTTGGATGATGGTGGCTCCGAACGCCTCTTTTTTCATTTTGACAGATGCGAAAAAAACGCAGAAAATCGAACTTGTTCCAAAAAGTTTGATGACGGACGAAAGTTTCGAAGTCGGTGTGTAAACGTGATTGACACAACGTGAGGTCGTAATTATATTTAAACGTTCGACAATTTCAGACGAAAAAAAAAACAGACTCAGTGTGCAGTGGCCTTTAGTCTGTCATATATTTGTTACAGTTCAGTATTTGAGCAAATTTGAGACGTTGTGTTACGAGCTGAGCTATAATTTGCCTTTCTGACATAGAAGAGAACATGTGAGGGCAGACACACACACACACACACGCACACACAC